>OX246745.1:33448771-33538771 GCA_945910005.1 Isoperla grammatica
CTTGAGGCCGACGTACGATGGCCCGATTGGATCTCTGCCAGGACAGTGTTTTTCCATCCGGCCGGCGTCAGGCCATCAATCGCGCATGCGCAGAATGCGCATTCCTTAACTCCTTCGTCACTGAACTGTGTATACTTTGCAGCATTGCATTCTTCTAAATTGCATTCTTATTTAGTTTTGAAATGTCACAAGCAGCGAAAGTGTGGGCAGAGCCCCAATTTGTGACTGACTTTATTGAAGTATACAAGAGTCATCCGTGTCTCTGGAAAGTGAAATGTGCTGATTACATGAACAAACTTAAAAAGGAGGCCGCTTATAATGTTTTGGTAGACTTTTGTAAAATTAAAGACCCGAGCATCAATGTCGAATTTATCAAAGCCAAAATCAACAATCTACAAAGTGCTTTCCGAAAGGAATCAAAGAAGATACACCACAGTCAACGATCGGGTGCAGGAACTCAAGAAGTGTACAGCCCGAAAATAAAGTATTTTAAGCTTCTTGAGTTTCTGCGAGATCAAGATACCCCTCGATCGTCGAGAACGAATATTGATGAAGAGGAAGAAAGCCAACAGGAACTAGATGAAGTAAGTAAATAAATCATTACAAACGAAATCTCTGTGTGTCAGTTGTATAGACTTGTGAGTTCTGGATCGATTTAACAACAAGCACTTTTGAAACGGGGGGGCGGGGGGGTAACTATAGTTTAGAGACTTGTCACAAATTTGCGTGCAATGCACATTTTAAGTGAATGCGTCTATTGAAAACTAAGGTAGACGCTTACTCGGGTTTCAAAAAATATTTACCTACGTTCGTAAGTGCATTCATTTAATACATGATATGCACGCACACACGCACGCACACACGCACGCGCACGCACGCAGACATACATAATTATATACACATGAAAATAATACTAAATGTTAATTTTATTAATATGTTAAGGCTGATCCACACAGATTTTTAAGACAATGCATAAGGAAGACGTTGTTTTTAAAACAACAATGAAAACAACGTATTAAAACTAAAACTTTGTGTGAACGCCAGTACGTGTTTCCTATGATCCAACTTTACGACTACGCGTTAAACCATAAATCGTATGTCTTAAAAATCTGTGTGGACCAGCCATTACTAGCGCAATGATAGTTATCACATCATTGATAACCTTTTACCATTCTTTTTTTAAAAGTGTAATTTTGATCCAAGGAACAAAACAGTCTTCATGGGATGAATTAAATAGCAAATTATTAGTAATTGGATGAATTAGTAGTAAATAGTAAATTTATTGAATAAGTTCAGATTTTGGGAACATTAGTTTCTTTTGTAGTCTTCTAAAATTAGCAATTAAGTTCAAGGTAGGAGAAAAATATTGAATGTTATAAATTCAAATACTTAATTATGCTTGTTCATTGTTAATTTAAACTGAACTTAGGTACAAAATTAAATAACAAAATATGAAACCTACAAAGACAAGCTATTAGGCCTAGATAAAACATTAACAACCAAAATGTTTTTAAATCTAAATTAAGCACACGCAAAGTAATTGTTTGCAGTATAACATTCAACAGTGATGTTTCAATTTCATATTTGTGTACTTAATTGATTATATTTTTTAATTGTTTCTGCATTTACTTTTATATAAAGATGCAATCTAATACTAACCTAAACAGTGTTATTTATAGATATTTTACAAGCCTCTGTCATCCCGTATCTACAACCACAAGAAAGTGAAACGAATAAAGTTCATACGGTGTGTAATAGGGTCCGTAGATGGGAATGGGTTTCTTGCAAAAACTACCAATTAAAACAGCAATTCCCAAATCACACGGAGGTATAGCTTTATTGTCACATGGAAAACAAGCCGCCAGCTACCGGTCCATCGACCTCGCCACTCCGGTAACCACTGGCCGCCCTCGCGCTCCCACCCTTGCAGTGGCCTACCGCCTGCCTCAGGGTTGAGGGGGAGGGGAGGTTCCTTGTACCTGTGTGGGGGTAGTGACGTATCCTATTACAGCCCCCCACTTAAAACACTTGAGACAATTGAGGGTTTTAAGTAACCATAAACAGTAACCCATAAAGTAAGTAAAATTAGTAAATACAAATACATCAAATCATTGATAGTCATAAACTGTAGCTGTAAGCCAATAAAACACAAATTATAGTTATCCGACAGTCTGACGGACTCAGGATACACTAAACAGTACACACTAAGTATAGAAAACCATTGCAAATGATCTTGTACGGCATATACCATAAGAACTAAAATTACAAAATACCAACAAAAAACATCACACACAAAACCAATAACTGTTGACATCCACCAGGTATCATTTAAATTAAAAATTAAAACGCAGTAATATTGTGAAACAATATTCTGTCACAGACGAGGAAAGATCATATGAAACAGATTATGGCAAACATTAGACACTTTAACCCATAATCTTGTAGGACATACATGAAACAATTATGAAATGTAAGGTTTTAAATTGATAACGTTATGCGTGTTTTTAATTACTTTGCCTGTTAAGTCCTTGAGCTCGTAAGCATTCGGCGCTACCAATCGACTGATTTTAAAAGGTCCCTCGTAGAGGTAAAAGAACTTCTCTATCTCATTCGCGGGTGCACACGAGACGTTGCTCGACTTCAACAAAACAAGGTCGTCATTGTTGAACGTGAGAGGTGTCGTGTTCACTAACTGGTGCCGTTGTTGCCGTCTCTCTGCACGAGAGAGGAGTCGATCATTGGCCAGCGCAAGTTTTTGTTGGTGCGACTGTACCTCCCGTGGCGGCCAGCTGAAGTAGGGGTCGGTGTCCCGTCGGGGCTTGGTGTCAAACTGGAGTTCCAGGGGTGTGAAACCTGTACTGTCATGCAGGACTGAGTTTAGACAGTCTTGTACAGACTGAAGCTTACCGACCCATGATGTGTGTTTGGTGTGACACAGAGTCCGGAACATACGACCCAACTCTCTCATTACCCGTTCGCTAGGATTCCCTTGCGGGTAACGGACAGAGCAATAAGATTTGTCTATCTTCAAGTTTTTGAGCGTATCTACCCATAAGTGCGATGTGAACTGTGAGGCGTTATCGGACAAGACCCGTTGTGGTTTACCCGCCGTCTTGAAGTAATCACTCGTTAGCCTCTCTAGTATCGTCTTCGTGGTAGCTTTGTTCATGGCGTAGAGCCGAACGAACTTCGTAAATACATCGAGGACGACAAAAATGAATTTAGCGCCTCGCTGTCCTCTTGGTAGGGGTCCGAACATGTCGATGGCGATCAGTTCCCCTTTGGTCGTTGGTAATATTGGCGTTAGGTTGCCGTGATAACGCTTGTTTGGGGTTTTTGTTTTTTGACAGATGTCGCACGGGCGTAGAATGGTGCGGACGCTTCGTTCCATTTTTGGCCACACAAACGATTCGTTCAGTGCCGCGAAACATTTGTATGGGCCACAATGTGCGAGGTTATGGTGGTAATGCCAAACTAGGGACTCAATCATTGGGGCTGGTACACAGGCTTTCCAATCATTGGCACCCTTGGCGCTATTTCGGTAGAGAATACCATCGTATAGGAGGTGAACTTGGGCGAGACGTTCTAGACGTTCGTCGGGTGTGGCGACGCCGTCCTGCAGTCTGCCGATGATGCGACGGAGGTTGGCGTCCTCAGCCTGCCGTGTTTTGAACGCTGCTAGATCGTCGCATAAACCCGCGGCCATAGGTATCCGCAGACTTGCGATGAGAAACTCCCGCTGGTCGACGTCACTGCCACGTGGGAGCGTGTCATGTTGACAGTCAGCTGGGTACCGAGACAAGGTGTCTGCTACCACGTTTTCAGAGCCTCGGCAATATTCAATTGTTAAATCAAATTCCTGTATCAGTAGAATCCATCGCGTGAGTCTGCTGCTTGTTAGCCGACACTTCATTATAAACGAAAGGGATTTGTGGTCGGAAAGAACGGTGACTTTGGATCGTAACAAATAGACGCGCCATTTTTGCAACGCCATAACTATGGCGTAGGCCTCTCGTTCTGTAGTAGTATAACGTCGTTGCGCGTTATTCAGCGACTTGCTGGCGAACGCGAGAACCCTCTTGTCTCCATTGTCGTCGAGCTGATAGAGCTGAGCGCCGACGGCCACCCCTGAGCTGTCTGCTTGAATGAAGTACCTTAAATTAGGTCGTGGGTGATGAAGCATGACCGTGTTTAAAAACAACTCTTTAGTTCGCTGAAAAGCTGTTTTCTCCTCAGCCCCCCATTTCCATTGAGATGATGATTTCAAAAGGTTTTGCAGTGGTGCCACTATGTCCGAATATTGATTGCAGAAACGACGATAATAGTTACACATTCCGAGAAAGGACTTCAAATGTTTGACGTTTCTTGGTTCGGGGAACTCGCGTATTGCCTTGGTCTTCTCTGGGTCAGTCTACACGCCCTCCGAAGTTACAATGTGCCCCAGGAATGGCACCGACTGTTGGCAAAACTGTGATTTTGCGAAATTTGCAGTCAGCGACGCCTTACGTAGGCACTGGAATAGCAACCTTAAGTGGCGTATATGCTCTTCCCATGTTTCCGATGTCGCAAGAAGGTCGTCAATGTATGGCGTCGTAAAGGTTAACACTTCCGGCCCCAGGACTCTATCCATGCATCTTGTAAACCCTGCGACGGCTGTGGAGATCCCAAATGGTAACACTTTGAACATGTATGTCTTACCATCGTGTAAGAAACCCGTGTATTGCCGGTCCTCCTTGCGCAGTGGCACCTGGTAGTACGATCGCGTTAAGTCTATGGTAGACATGTATTTGATCGTCTCGAAACGTTGTAAAATTTCCTCTGGGTCTTTAACAGTTTCGTGGTCTTTCACCATTCTGGAGTTCAGCTTGCGTCCATCTAAACATAGGCGCACGCTACCATCTTTCTTTATAACTGTGACGAGAGGGTTCGTGAATGGCGTAGGACCCCTCTCAATAATGCCGTCCGCCAACATTTCGGTAGGCTTTTTGCCTGAATGGCGTTGAATCAGTCAGTTGAATAGAGTGTTCATACATGTTCGTTAGGCCTGGTTTCTTAGAAAATATTTCCTTGTTGTCCTTCAGGATGGTTCGAAGGTCGTTGCATTGTTGCTCAGTTAATGTTTTCATGTTGTCGACCCTTTCGTCAATCTCTGCGTCTGTCAGTTGGCCCACAGGTGTATCGAGTGGCGCGCAGGTGTCCATGGCGTCAGTCTGTGCCTGAGGGTGTTGTGCAGGCAACAGTAATTTGGGGTCGCCCATAACAACACTTTGACGGTCCGCTACCTCCCTCTCTGTTAGGTATAGTCTGTTGACAGTTAACTGTTGCGGCGGGTTGGTCACTATACGTGCGAACGGAATGACAATAGTGTCACTCTGCGTAGGTATCGACACACACGAGGCGTCGAAGTTTATTAACGCTCGATTATCAAATAACCAATCAGTCCCGAAGATAATGGGCTTCGTAAGTCCCGGCACAACTACGCATACAACATCCCCAACCCACATGCCAATCTTTACTGACACGAGTGTTTGGGTCGAAACTAGCCTCGAACCCATGCCTATCGCCCCGTTGATCCGAATGGCGGGCATTGGTAGTGAGGGGAGGCTTCCGTTTGCGGCCGTTATATGGTCGAAAAACGTTTCTGAGATGCACGACAACTCACTACCTGAGTCGATGAGTATAGCAGCCTGTACACTCTTTTGGAATGTGCCAATCACTTCCGGTGCCTGACGTATCGCGACGTCGCTCTCGTCGCTGGAAAGTAGCTCTCCCGCGTCTTCTCTACTGAGGTGGTGAACACCTGCATTTGAATGTTCCTTGTTCCCAGCGTCGTCACCTTCCGCCACATCTTCGGAGTCTGGTACGATGTCTTCCCCTACGTCAATCGTACGTATCTGACGACCGCGTTCTCCAGAACGTCCAAAGTCACTTTGATGAGCGTGCCTGTCATTAGAATGACGCTGAAGAGTCGAGTCCGCACGCCACTGGGGGTTACTATTGCGGGTTTGCTGGCTGTTGTTCAGTCTGCCGTCTCGAAGTGATGTGTTGTCGGACGACGATTGGCGCCAGTTGGGAAAGTCGGTAGTGTTTGATTTGTTTACCTTGGTGTCTGACGACAATGGTTTATTCCCGTCGCCCAGGTTAGCAGTTCGACGTTTGCTGGTTTCATCCCGTCGGCGGAGTAGCTTAAGCGTCTCGTCTACTGTTGTCTTGCCCGCCGCGAGAAGCGTCGCGGTGACCTCGGGCCGAAAATGATCGACTACGGCGTCGATAACATCTTTATCGGACAGCCTAGGAGTAAGGTGGCGAGCCTTGGACAATACCAGTAGGAAATATTCCGCCATCTGTTGGTCAAACTGCATTGGGCACTTGCCGTGGTACAGCTCGTATCGAACTGTCCTTTGTTGGGCCGCGCCCCAAAACTCGGCAAGGAAAGCCACTTTAAAGTCCGTAAAAGTGGTGAAACGGTCTGTAAAGACTTCTCCCCATCGTTTAGCGGGGCCTCGCAATTGTCCTGTCACCGAAGAAACTTGAAACCGGTGTGGAACTCGTACCAGGTCGTAGTACGCTTCCAATTCGTGTATAAACATAACTGGATGCATCCGACCACCGTATCCGTCGAACAAGGGCAGTTGTGTCTGGGGCCTGAAATCCGCCCCCCAGCCCGCGGCGTGTTCCGCTGTAGGTACAGCGGGCGACGCGGGAACCGAGTTCCCTGCCTCTGTCGTAGGCGTCCCAGCTTCCAAGGCACGTACCCTCTCTGCTAGCGAGCTAACCGACGTCTGCATTGTTGCTATCGACGTCGTGAAACCGTCACACTTCTCGGTCAGGTCGGTGCGTAGTCCCTGGAGGAGCTGTACGATGTCGTCGTTGGTCGCCATCTTTGTATTGTCTGTGTCGCGCCCGGAACGCGTCACAACCATACAGGTAACACACGACAGTTATTACTTAATATACGCGAGTAATGTTTATCCTCTCCAGTCTATATCCCCAAAGAAAAGTCACACGCAAAAACACACAAAAATACACAATAAACAACACTAGAGCGCGGTAGCAAAGCACAACGAGTAGCGCGCGGTACAACAGTAACGTATACAACCCAGCAAATACCAAAACCAACACGTCCGAATTTCGTTGGGCGCCAGATGTGATAGGGTCCGTAGATGGGAATGGGTTTCTTGCTAAAACTACCAATTAAAACAGCAATTCCCAAATCACACGGAGGTATAGCTTTATTGTCACATGGAAAACAAGCCGCCAGCTACCGGTCCATCGACCTCGCCACTCCGGTAACCACTGGCCCCCCTCGCGCTCCCACCCTTGCAGTGGCCTACCGCCTGCCTCAGGGTTGAGTAGGGTTGCCAGATGACAATTATAAAAAATCGGGACATTAGGCGGTCCGCGGTACAGCTGGGGGGTTTGGGGGGTCGTGCCCCGCAACAACAGCGCCGCAGGCGAAAAATTTTGAAATCAGAGTTTTTAGAGCGTTTTCTGAGCGTTTCAGAAAACATACCGAAATGAATGCAATACTGAAATACTGTCGTTTGTGTAGTGCAAAAACCAGAAAGCCTAAAAAAAAAATGGAACACTGACGAGAATTATAAGTATTGATTTTTGGGGCTTGGAAAGTTGGGAGTAAGTAAGGGTCTTTACAAGATGATAATTCAATAACAGTTTGTTATTCTTTACCCTGCATACTAATCGAAGACCTGCGCCTTATATGTATGGATGGGGTAAGGTTACTAGGTAGTAGGTACATAAAAACAAATGGTTTTTAATCAATTTTTATTCTCCCAAAAAAGTTGTTAATTTGTTTACAAAAAGGTAGGCCTATATTTGGCTCGTAATATTTTAAGTTTTGATTATATATTGTTTGAATTTAGGCTAAACCCAAAGTTTTGTTTTAAGTGCTAAAGATTATTATTAATATTATTAATTATGGGACTGGCGCGCGCGAGTCATAGTCGTAGGTGGAGTGCGGGAGGTGAAAGAGGGGTAGTGAATTGCAGACGACTGACGAGACCACAAAAATGTTATTGTCTTCGCGAGTGGCCGGACATTTTTACTAAGTGGCGAGCCGAGAGAGACCGAAACGCTGATTTTTAAGTGAAGTTGCTACATTTTTAAAAATCGGGACAGCATATGGTCCCGATACAAAACGAATCGGGACGCGGTACACAACACCTAAAATCGGGACGGTCCCGATTTTATCGGGACGTCTGGCAACCCTAGGGTTGAGGGGGAGGGGAGGTTCCTTGTACCTGTGTGGGGGTAGTGACGTATCCTATTACAGGTGTCATCATTCATCACTATACTGTACAACCTACACCATTCTGTCTTGCCAAGGTACTCTTCCCTCGCCGTTGAATTACTCTAGATACGTATTTCGAACTTCTTTAGCTGCATTAGAAGCACTCCTGGCATGCTGTAGGTTTTGTAGGTCTGCTAGCACTGGTTCTTCCTATCTCCATTCGCCATTTTCAATGTGACCCATCTCAGTGTCTTCTCTTTCCAAAAAAGCTTGAGGCGAATACTTAGATCGACACCTTCGCCGTAAGAAGTTATGAAGCACACAGCATGCCATAACTACAGTTTCTATTCTATCGATTCTCATGTTTATGCTTGTATGGAAAACTCTAAACCGGTTCCCTAGTAGACCAAATGCATTTTCTACCACTCTTCTTGCGCGGGAGAGTCTGTAGTTGTAAATTCGTTTTTCCTTGTCCAGTTTTTTGAAAGGAAATGGTTTTAAGAAATGTTGGTGCAGAGCAAATGCTTCGTCTCCAATGAATGCAAAGTTCAAACCGGCTACATTCATTTCGGATGGTGGCAAATTTAAGTTTCCCTTAATAAGATTGTCGTGAAATTTGGTGCATCCAAGCACACCACCGTCAGATAAACGACCGTTTTTTCCAACGTCTACCATTATGAATTCTAAGTCAGCGGTCACAATAGCCATTAAAACAATGCTATGAAAACCTTAATAGTTATAGTAATATGAACCGCTATGTTCTGGAGGAACAATTCTAACGTGTTTGCCATCCACTGCCCCTCCACAGTTAGGAAATTGCCACATGTCTGCGAATGCTTTTGCGACAGAGAGCCATTCATCAATGGATTTTGGAAACTGAAAAACAGAAATTTTTATGTTAAGTAACATTTTAAGGTTAAATTTTTCAATTCAAAGTAGTATTTTCCTTAACAAAATTATTTATGACACATTTTCTCTTTCAGTCACAGTCAAACAACTCCTCGTCAATGCCTGAAAACATTCCAGATAGCTTGGAAGAAGAAGGAAAGGATACGCAAGACACTGGTTCAGAAGAAGAACAATTACCGCCTCCCAAAACTGCAGAAAAACGACTAACTCCTAAAAAACGCCAGTCAAAGCTGTCTGATGCGCGGGAGCTGAAGAACTATCGCGTCAGTCTATTGAAAACAGCAGAACAGCTTATGGCTCCTCAACAGCAACAAGATGAGTTTGATGCATTAGGACTCACCGTTGCAACTAAGCTAAGGAAAATGGTCCGTCAACAACAAATATTTGCCGAGAATGTAATTAATAGGGCTCTATTTTTTGGGTCAATGGGTCAGCTGACTGCTCAGTCAGATGTTAATGCCATCGGCACCTATAACGTACCAGAGGTTCGAAATGTGTATGGTCACTATTCTGAGCCAATGCATCACACTCAACATATGCATCAAGCGTTTGCGCCCACTTATTACACCTCCCCAAACTTCCGCCAATCACCACAATCATTAACATCCCCTGGCTATTCTACAGTACCACGTGCGTTCAGTTCGGTGACTTCTCCAGAAAATACATCTTCTCCAGTCTCTCACACACAGGCTCACACACAGGTTTCAGGCACGCCATCTCCTACTTCTACTTTTGCGGTGTCTCCAGAAAATACGTCATTTCATGCTTCGGACGTACAATTATACCGTTCATATGACTAACGAGATCAAAGTTTCATTATACAAGATGTATTATTTTTCTTGATTTATTAACAGCGTAACTTCCCAGAACAAGATACAGAATAGATACTAGATTTAAATGTAGTTTAGTATATAGTATAGCATTTTGCTGTTAAAATCACTAGTGTAATTTGTCATGAATTATGTTAATCGTAGTCTTTGGTACTTTTAAAACGAACTTAAAACTACAAATTTACGAACTGTTCTTAACGTATTTGTAACTGCATGTGAAATGTATTAGATTCAAATAATCTGAACAAGTACCTAACACAACAATACATTCTTAACACAGTTTAACTAAGTTTATGTTTTTATTAAGACAAAATATCACGTGAAACACTGTGTGGTTTTGCTGTTTGATGTGTGTGTCTATGAAATAAATTTAAAATCTCAAATTAATATTGTTTTACTCACCTTTAGGTACTGAGGTTTCAGCACAAAAATTATTGCTTCACATGATCCTGAATAATTTTTCCGAGCGCTTGGGGTGAAATAGCAGTAGAAAACTTGAGATCTTGAAGAGAACGGCCAGTTGCTAAGTACCTAAGAGTTGCCACCAGCCTTTCGTACGGAGAAATCGACATCCTCATGTTTGTGTTTTGCTTTTCAATTAAAGGTGTTACAAGTTCTAAAAGGAGATTAAAACTTGCATCATCCATTCGTTAGTAGTTTTTAAAATCTTCTGGGCAGCTGATTTTCAATTCCCTTATCAAACTTACGTCTGAAAATTTGTGTCTTTTTAGAAACCATTTTTTGGACCATAACCTTTTCTTCTTAGTATTGTGAGAAGCTTCTTCTTCTAGCAAAAGAAGTGCCACAACTACGTTAGGTCTCTTCGAAATGGACATCTTTAAAACACAAAATGAATAATTTCAAGTGCAAATGTAATACAAAGAATGCACTCAGCACTAACAAACCACAACTACGTTAACTCTCTTCGAAAGGGACATCTCTAAAACACAAAATGAATAATGTCAAGTTCAAATGTAATACAAAGAATGCACTCAGCACTATATAACAAACACATCCACCTCCACCCACTACACAACTATGACTGACGGTGACATTTCCATCCGGCCACCTTCAGGCCGTGGCCCTATCGTGTGTACGCAGAATCTCGAACGGGTCAGTCCGCCTCAAGGTGGCCCGAAGGCCGCCTTCAGTCCAAAACTGACCGTGTGTATGCAGCTTATGTGTTACCCTCTCCACAACTCGATTGAGGGGAAAGGTTGCTCGAGTCCGCTGTTATCTTTCGTTCTGCACCTGCGTCAGATCGTATTTCAGAACATATCTTATCACACTCGTAGGTCGACGGCTGACATCACAACACACCAGAAATGACCGCCAATACAATTTATCGACTGATGAATTAACAGAATATTCATATTTATAGTGATTGTATGTGTTTATTTTCATTATTTTATGGATACCAAATCTCGAATCTCGATTCTATTGTAAAAACTGACCGAGCTACACTTGTTTAAAGACTAAAGAAAACAAACTGGAAATCTGAATTGCTTTATACAATCTTAGATAATAAATAATACAGGACAGTGTTCAAAGTTGCCGTTGAATTACTTTTAATTTACTGTACGATTGTAACAAGAGACTAATGAGTAATTAATGATATTTGCCCCGAACTAGAATGGAACCCGTGTACGCCAGCTTGGCGGTCTAATTATGATCTTACGATCTGAAATAATCGTGGGCCACAAAAACCATAAATGTGTAAATTGCTACGTTCAGCAATTAGATGAGCTCTTATGCCAGAGCATTGTTACGTTATGTCGGAGTGCGCTGGTTCGATCCCTGTCGGGGAAAACTTATGACGGTTGCTCCATATACATACAATTAAACAGTACACTGGTTTTGTAGCTAAATGAAGCTATAATATTATATAACATGGGATAAGGTATAAAAAATACGCACTCTTCACTAGTGACAGCGTCGCCAACAGGTGTGCGTGTGGTTATCCATGGACCCAAGTACAATTGTGAAATGCAACTGACAATGATTGCCAATAATTCGTTACTTTCACATTTTTAGTTATTGAATACGGGTATGAAGTAAACTGTGTAGTAGGCAACCTATAGACACAACGTAATAACACAACGCAAACAAATTAATATCTACAAGAAATCACTAAACACAAAAGAAACCACAGTAGGCTTATAAGTCTATAACATAAAAGCCATACGTACATAACCCGTCATACCCCCCCCCCCCCCCCGTCATGTACCCGTTGCTCTGTAATTTAGAACGCTACAACATTGGTCTAATACAAATCTCAACTTTGTTTTGGTACGGATGTTCCTCGTAAGACACAGGACACTAGGAGCACAGCTAGGAGTGTTTTCAATTTTCATTGAGCTTCAAATCTACAAAGACACAGTCCAACTGAAGAGCATTTACCAGACCCACATTTGCGGGCGTTTCACCGCCAATGCAGGTTCACAGCTGTTTAACAATAGCAACATTCTCAAATTTTTACTCTGTGGATATAAAAAAACCAAAAAATTCCGTTCCGATAAAAAAACTCACAAAAATATGAATTAAAATTGTAACACCCCCCCAATCACCGCCCTGGCATAGCTGCAGTGAAGAAGGGCGTGGGCCAGAGGTCGAACAATAACAAGAGGGTGGGGGTGTGGTAATAAAAATATTCGGGCTCCACGTTCTTCCTGAAAGAAAATTTCCCAGGACTAGGCAGCGACTGAGGGAAGAACGAAGGAACGATCGTGCCAAATGTTAGTCCCGGTAGACCGAAGCTCGGGGCAGCGATGAAGTATGTTTATTTAGAAGGAAGATATACACGGCAGGGTGAATGCCTAGCAACACCGAGAGGTGATTGGCAATTACACACCTGACACAAAATTACACAATATAACGGTCACACCCTTCATGTGTTTCGGGGACAGGCCCCCTCTGACTGTTGATAACACAATACAAAAATATGTTTCACCATAAGCACTATCGCGTTCCCCGGAATAAAGTAAATTCAACAAAGGCGTGGGCGACTATGGTCTCATGAGTCTTGACCCACCAGCACCACCGTTATAAACTTAATTAGTACACCAGTACCTCCGTTATAAACAAAGTAAAGTGCGCAGCACAGACATATGATATACAAAAATACATACAATAATACAATACAAAAAAATGTTTCACCATAAGCACTATCGCGCTCCCCAGAATAAAGTAAATTCAACAAAGGCGTGGGCGACTATGGTCTCATGAGTCTTGACACACCAGCGCCACTGTTATAAACTTAATTATGGTCCGTTCGTAGGAGAGAATTCAGACAGGTAGCTGAAATAACTCCCCTACTTTTACCCCCACTCGGCGGCCGGCTCGGTTTCGATCAGTGAGCGACGAGCGGACACCTGTCGAGATTTCCCCTGAAGATAAGATAAATACCTGGAGTCAACTTTGAAAAAGTGTAAACTACTGAACTTTTTTAACTTTTGATTAAAATTACGGAATATTCAGAAAAAACATTACTCCTACGTTTTTTATTCGTCAAAATAGGACAAAATTTAAGCTTTGGCAATTAAAATATAATTGTATATTACAATACTAAAAACACTCTTCCACATCAAATTATATTTCATACACGCACACGCACATACCGGTTTCAATTAATATTAATAATAATACTATTGAATGATAGCAATAATTGTCGTAAAAATGTGTCCCTGCTAGTGGTCGAACTCAGGTCCATTGGCTTTCCTATCAACTGAGCTATCGGGCCATGGGAACACATCTTTACTGAATTGCTATTTGTAATAATTGTTTTACCAAGCTGGACAATCGAACAGTTGGTAAAGCGTCGGTACAGAAAGCTGGAGGACCTGGGTTCGATCCCCAATGGGGACACATTTTTACGATAACTGCTAGAATAATAATGATATTAATGAATAATGAATGAATAATAATGATAATAAAAATGATGATACGTACAAAAACAACGTAAATAGCATCCTGCAATTGTGTGGTGTGCGTAACATAGAAGACAATAATCACCCCCAGCGGTAGTTCCAACTATCAAGCGCGTGTCAGTGACTTACGACTTCTATCACAAGTGGGCGTGCAAGATATTGATCCGTGAATCGTGACACGCGTCATTGTGCGTGTCACTTCCATACCTTATGAATGATCCATGTACATTTACATTATAATATATTGTTTATTATAAAAACAAATTTGAAATTCATGTCGGATAGTATACTTAACAGATGTGTGATGAATGTACACAGTAATGAATGTGTTCGGAAATTTTGTTTCGATTCGTATTACGGGGTAAAACCAAAGTAAAATCCAACTTACAGAGCGAACTACCACTGGGAGTTATTGTCTTCAAAGTTGCCCATCCAAAAATAATTTATATCTGATGTGTACGTGCAACAATAATGGTTGCGCATGTGAGTATAAATAAGTGTCATCTTAATTACCTCATTAAATAATAATAATAATAATAATATTAATAATAATAATAATAATAATAATAATAATAATAATAATAATAATAATAATAATTATAATAATAATAATAATAATAATAATAATAATAATAATAATAATAATAATAATAATAATAATAATAATATTAAATAATAATAGTAATAATAATAATTAATTGGGAGATTAGAACAATTCAGGATGGGTAATAGATCTAAAAAGATATTACAATATTGCCAACACATATTTGAAAGGTTTAAAATCCATACTATAGATGAAACACCGAACGAGGCTACAAACGAATAATATTTGGATACTCTAAAGCAAAAAGTAAGTGCATTAGCCAAAAGACTACGAAGATATAAAGAGTGTAGTGATAGAAAAGAACAAAACGAAATGTTTAAAGAAAAAGAAAAAGAATTCTATCAGCAAATTAACAATAAAGAAGAAATAGTAGGCAATGGTATACCATCGAAGACAGAGATTGAGCAGTTTTGGGGTGGGATATGGAGTAACCCATTAATGCACAATCACAATGCAACATGGATTCAAGATGAAATTGAGGCAATGAGTGATATCGAAGAAATGACATTTGATGGCATCAGTGTAAATGATATAAAATCAACGATACGAAATACTCATAATTGGAAAGCACCCGGTAACGATAACATTCAAAATTTTTGGTACAAGAAGTTTTCAAACATGCACACCCAGATTGCTAAATGTCTTAATGAATTTATATTAGGAGACAAGGATTTACCAGATTTCTTTACTGAAGGAATAACATTTCTTAAACCAAAAGATAATGACACCAAAAATCCAAGTAAATATAGACCAATTACATGCTTACCTACTATTTACAAAATCTTGACATCGTGCATAACAAATAAAATATAAAGTCACTGCGAAGAACACAATATATTAGCTGAAGAACAAAAGGGATGTCGTAAAATGTCGCAAGGGTGTAAGGAACAATTAATTATCGATTCTGTTGTAATGAACCAAGCTTTCAACAAGAAGAGAAACATTCACGTTAGCTATATTGATTACAAGAAAGCGTATGATTCGTCCCCACATTCGTGGCTAATACAGATACTGGAAATTTATAAAGTAAACCCATTGATAGTAAACTTTTTGCGGACAGCGATGACGAGTTGGAAAACAACATTAAAGTTAAACGTAGGCAAAGAGCAGATATGTACTGACCCAGTTAACATCCGACGAGGTATTTTTCAAGGTGACTCGTTTAGTGCGTTATGGTTTTGTCTTTCATTAAATCCATTATCTCATATACTAAACAAATCTACACATGGTTTCAAGATAAAGGACGGTAATACGGTTTGCCACACACTTTCACATTTATTCTACATGGACGATCTCAAGCTATATGCTTTAAATGCGACACACATGACGAATCTTCTTAACTCAACGTTAGAATTCAGTAGAGATATATGTATGGATTTTGGAATTGATAAATGTAAGTCACTTCATGTCATCAAAGGAAAGATTACGAAATTAGAAGAGTTTGAAATTGACGAAGACAACCGGATTGGAGTAATGGACGAAGAAGATATATACAAATATCTAGGATTTGCGCAGGCTAAACGAATTGATCATAAACTGATGAAAAGTAAACTAATTTCTGCATACAAGAAACGAATAGGATCCATTTTAAAAACACAATTGAATGGTTAAAACAAGATCAAAGCAATTAACACTTATGCTATACCGGTACTAACATATTCATTTGGAATTATTAAATGGACACAGACAGAACTTCATGCCCTAGAAATTCTCACCCGCACAACATTCACCAAATACAGAAGTCATCACCCTAAGTCAGCAATAGAACGAGTGACTCTACCAAGAGAAAAAGGGGGAAGAGGCTTGATTGATTTAAACAATTTATATTATAAACAAATTGAAATTCTGAGAAAGTACTTTTATACAAAATGCCCACATTCACAACTTCATAGAGCTATAGTATCGGCAGACAAGTTGCTTTCTCCCCTCAATTTAAATGACGGAAATTTAAACTTGCTTCAAAAACTAAATTCTGACACAGCAAAAGAGATCAGAATATCAGAAAAGACGTTACATAGCAGACATTATAAAGAACTTCTTAAGGATAGCGTCGATAGGGTAGCATCGAACAAATGGTTAACGTCCGGGGACATTTTCAGCGAAACAGAGGGATTTATGATCGCTATTCAAGATAAGGTAATCAAGACTAACAATTACAAAAAATACATACTGAAAGACGTCACAGTGGAAGATAAATGTAGAAAATGTAATTTGAACGGCGAAACAATTGAACATATCGTATCTGGGTGCAAAATGCTTTGTCAAACAGATTATCTTCATAGGCATAACCAAGTTGCAAACATTGTACATCAAAAATTAGCCATGAAGTATAAACTTATAAACACAACCACTGCGTATTACAAATACAAGCCTGAAAAGGTATTAGATAGTAAAGACTACAAATTATATTACGACCGGGCAGTTATTACAGACCAAACCATACATCACAATAGACCGGATATTATATTTATTGACAAGAAGAAACAAGAAACGATTTTAATTGATGTTGCCGTCCCTTTATGCCACAATGTAGAGACAACTTGGCGGGAAAAGATAAACAGATATAAGGAATTATCTATTGAAATAAAAAGGTTGTGGAAGCAGAATATTGTAACTGTTATACCGTTAATTATATCAGCAAATGGCATTGTTCCACGTAAACTCCATGACAGTATTAAACTAATTGGTCTCCAACCGAACATATACATCGAGATGCAAAAAGCAATTATTTTGAACACGTGTAGGATAGTGCGAAAATTTTTGAACTAAGAAGAATGAAGACTTCAAGAAGTTCTCCATCCCGATGGTGGTTTTCGTGGTTTCCACCGTACAAAGAGCGAATGCTGGGATGAGTACAAATCGGCCACGACCGTACATAGCATCCACAGTTCGGTTTGGAAAAAAATAATGTGGACAATGATATATTAAGTAGTATAGCCAAATGTGGGCATTTGAGAAGCAGAAGAAGAAGAAAAAGAAGAAGAAGAAGAAGAAGAAGAAGAAGAAGAAGAAGAAGAAGAAGAAGATATATTAAGTAGTTCTAAGTAGATTTTAATAAGGTAAACACATGGAAATACTTGACATTTGTGTCCGTACAACATGTTTATGCCGGTTTTGACCGAGTTTGTATGTATTGCAACAATAAAATAATAATAATAATAATAATAATTATAATAATAATAATAATAATAATAATAATAATAATAATTAATAATAATAATAATATTTACATTAGTTATTATGTTACTGTTATAATACAATATTATCATAATTATATTATCACACATCTGTTAAGTATACTATCCGACATGAATTTCAAATTTGTTTTTATAATAAACAATATATTATAATGTAAATGTACATGGATCATTCATAAGGTATGGAAGTGACACGCACAATGACGCGTGTCACGATTCACGGATCAATATCTTGCACGCCCACTTGTGATAGAAGTTGTAAGTCACTGACACGCGCTCGATAGTTGGAACTACCGCTGGGGGTGATTATTGTCTTCTATGTTACGCACACCACACAATTGCAGGATGCTATTTACGTTGTTTTTGTACGTATCATCATTTTTATTATCATTATTATTCATTCATTATTCATTAATATCATTATTATTCTAGCAGTTATCGTAAAAATGTGTCCCCATTGGGGATCGAACCCAGGTCCTCCAGCTTTCCGTACCGACGCTTTACCAACTGTTCGATTGTCCAGCTTGGTAAAACAATTCAGTAAAGATGTGTTCCCATGGCCCGATAGCTCAGTTGATAGGAAAGCCAATGGACCTGAGTTCGACCACTAGCAGGGACACATTTTTACGACAATTATTGCTATCATTCAATAGTATTATTATTAATATTAATTGAAACCGGTATGTGCGTGTGCGTGTATGAAATATAATTTGATGTGGAAGAGTGTTTTTAGTATTGTAATATACAATTATATTTTAATTGCCAAAGCTTAAATTTTGTCCTATTTTGACGAATAAAAAACGTAGGAGTAATGTTTTTTCTGAATATTCCGTAATGTTAATCAAAAGTTAAAAAAGTTCAGTAGTTTACACTTTTTCAAAGTTGACTCCAGGTATTTATCTTATCTTCAGGGGAAATCTCGACAGGGTGTCCGCTCGTCGCTCACTGATCGAAACCGAGCCGGCCACCGAGTGGGGGTAAAAGTAGGGGAGTTATTTCAGCTACCTGGCGGAATTCTCTACTACGAACGGACCATAGTACACCAGTACCCTCGTTATAAGCAAAGTGCGCAGCACAAACATATGACATACAAAAATAATACAATAATACAATACAGTAGTGGCACTTAAATGCTAATCGTTCGTCGATGTGGACGGGCGACACTTAATCACCCAATAGCAAAATAAAATGGGGCGGGGGGTTTGACCCCGGTTCCTTGTGGGGCGCAACTGCGCTGACGAAAGTCCACGGCAGGGCCGGAGCGAACAGCAGGTAAACAAGAACAAAACGGGACCGATAAATTTAGGCGGCGCACACGGATAACCTGGTAAGTTGGTGGATCATCCAGGAGTAGACGTACCCCCCCCCCCCCCTCCAGGGCTCGAACAGGTGGTCGCCGGAGGCCCGCTCTTGGCTAGGCGGTTGACCCGGACCAGGACGTGGACATCACCCGCAGGACGTAGACCGTCAGCGACTTGGAAGTAGCTCCCTACTACGACCCTGTCAAGGCACAGGAACAGAAATTCCGGCTAGAACTAGGTCGGACAGGCGTAGGCCCACTGGCTGGTAGGCCATACAAACGTACTCAAACAGAACGAGGAAAACAAGGAAAACTTACTCACCAAAGCCTGGGTATAACGGAGTACGACGGAACAACAACGGGGCGTCGCCCGAGAAACGCCCCCCACAGAGGCCAGGCACGTACGGCTTACACGTGGTGTGTATCGCTGGCCGGTCGGCGCTGCACTGTCTCTGCCTCGATCGTCTCCCGTGACAACTACCCCAACGCTGTGGCAGTCTCGGTGCGAAGGGGAACTACTAGTGTGTCTGGGTGGCGGGTGATGTGAACGCAGGAACGGCCGGATGGCGGCGTGTGGCCGCGCCACAACAAAACGGACGTTACAAAATGTATTTTTAACCATAATTACCCTTATGGAAATTAAAGGTTACCAAAAAGTATCCAATAGGTATCCATATAGTTGCCATATTGTAAGCCAACTAGTACCCAAATCCTTGCCAAGGAGTAACCAAACATGGCAACCATATGTTCACCACATGATAACCACATGGTATCCAAGTAGTCGTTTTTGTGTCAAAATACGACTACTTGGATACCTTGGATACCTAACAACCTCATGCTCAAGTATCCAAGTGGTTAGCAATGTTGACCATTTATATCACCATATGCTCATTTAAGGTATCCATATGACACTGAATTGCTCACCATATGGTCAACTAAAGTATCCATATAGTGGCCACATGGTCACTATATGGTTGCTAAAGATAGCCATATGGAAGCCTAATGTTGACCATATGGCAGCCAAATGGTCACTAAAGTATGTATCCATATGGCCACCATATGGTGGCTAAAAGTAGCCATATTCTATATGGCTATAAATTATTGTTAATAATTACGAATAATTATTAATTAAAAACGATATTTAATTAAAAACGATTATTATTAATTATATCAAATTATAAATTATTGGAATAATATTTTCCAATATACAAATATATTCAGTATGGTATATCTAGTAAATGTAATTTTTGGTTGATTTAAATTTGAGAAAGCTGAGTTTGATTTGAATTCTAGAAATTAAAAAATACACGTCCCTGCCACACAGGTATTATAATGCACAAACACCAAAAATTTAGTTTGCCAGTCCCGGTGGCTCATGAGTAGAAAGGTGCCTGCCAGCAGTGGGAGAGCTGGGTTCGATTTCCAGTCAGATTGATTTTTTAATTGCTGGAATTCAAAACAATTACATTTATAAAAGGTGGGTCATTCAAATACAGTAGATAAAATATAAACAAGGTACGCATACCTCAGTACAAATTGTGGTATGAAATAAATCATTGGAAAAATTGACAACACAGTCCTTAATTTTGATTCAAATACAGTCGAGCCCACTTTTAAAGAACTCATATTTAACAAAATTCTGGTTAACAAAGTAATTTGTATTTGCCACAAACAAAATTACAATAAAAATGGTTATTGTTTAACACAGTTATAATCAGTTACCTTCAAGGTTGTTACAAGTAGGCTGGACTATAAGTAAGTATGGAATGGAACAGATAATTGAGGATTCAGTGCATGGGTACCACTTAAAAGAATAAAATGTTAGTTCCACGCTTTTTAACAATACATATTATATTATAAACAACAAGTTGTAAATGTCAATCATTTTTTAAAATTTAAAGTGCAATATGATTAAGTTATAAAAAGAAAAAATATGTATAAAATAGTTATACATTAGTTATTACAATGTAATAATATATCAAACATATTCTGCACTAATAATAAAATAACAAAACAACAATGTTTGCCCCTCTTGGCACAATGTTGACCATTCAAAGAAATACACTTTTTCGTGATTATTCGATATTATGGTGAATAAGAAAAATCGCTTGATTTTGCTCTTTAATTTTACTTTCAATGGCCGTGTATGAGTAGGCCTAGATTTGTCCAATACATGTAGGCCTACAAAATCAAAAACGAAAATATAATGCCTCTTCAACAAAATTGAAAATTTAAAGGAGATCACTAACATAGCCCTAGGTCATACCATTACACAAGCATCAACCTTTCCAAGAAATTAAATTCCCCTCTATTGGTTGGATGGGATCACTTGCTGGTGCGAGCTGGGGTGATGTCGCTAAACTTTGTCTCACTGCAGGATGAGACCGCGAGAAATGGCAAATGCCACTGCAAGAGTAGGGTTTTACCGACCCCTGAGATTCCTTCATTGTCAACACCCGCGCGCTTCGTCCACTCGAAATTCTTGACAAGCAATTATCGGCTTATCGTGCATAACCGAAAATCCTAATACAGTCTGATGATTGAACAATTTCTTAGAATTAAGACCTGTTCCAATGGCCGTAATATTTAAAACAATACTAAAAACTCAACAACTTGCCCAGTTTTCGAAGTAGAGCTTCCATTCAAAATTTCACATTCATGAAATACCGAAAATAAAAACCTTCTGTTATTTTATGTTGTAGTAGTGCTAATTCAGTTGCCGATAATATTGCACTGGTAGTTATTTCTGGTATTTGACCGCGATCATGTGAATCAATTAGGGAAGCTGTCATTCCATTTATCTGTTGGGCTGTAAGCGCCGAGCTACAATTAGGGTTGCACAAAATCTAGAGAGCGGAAAAACCGGTTTGACTAGTCTCATCCTACGATGAGACAAAGTTTAGTGCGGGCTGGGGTGGTGTCGCTGAAGCGGGCTGGGGTGGTGTTCCCTGTGCTGCATTTGGGTTAGCAGCATTCTGTCTTTTCGAGGTGGGTGGCATCCTGAAAAGTAACATACAAGGTACGATAGACGATGGGGTGCAAGTATTGAACAGCCGAACTTCAGTGTGGGGGATTAAAGGCCCCATGATTATGTCTAAGCTAGTTCCCCTTGTGAAAATGTACTATTGAGATTACTCTTGATATCACTATTGAAAAAATAGGCCTACGTGCTAGTAAATTTGGACAAACTATTCAGATTAACTATTCATAATTACTATTGAAAATTAGTGAATTTACTGTTTATTGGGATTTTACATGGCAACTGAAAGGTCAATATTAAATTAGTAAATTATTATTGGCTGCTGTAATAGTAAACTATTCATGAGATCAATAGTAAACTATTGGCTGCTGTAATAGTAGGCCTATATTATTGGATGCATTGATATAGTACAGAAAACATACAGAAAAAATTAATAATTAACTGGCTGTCCTAATGACAATCGTTATGATTGCAAATCCAGATTTTACTTTGGTAGATAGTGCCTAAAGGCTGGGATAGTATTGAGATTTTAGTGTCACGAAAACAATTCCCTCCTTTGACACTTTTCCAATATTGCGTGGTGTTCCCAAAATATAACTAAAGAACGTTAATGTGGTGTAGTTTTAACAGCAAGACTATATCCTTAGGCGTTTATGAAATGGTAAGACAGCTAAGACTAAACCCTACTGTTAATCATTTCGGGCTAGTGTATTAGGATACTCACTCGCGCAATGGACGAGTGCAAAAAAATAATCAAAATTTGAGCCCTGTATATTGTATAAGGCTGTGTATAAAAAATATACATACATCTATCTTTTTTGCACTTACAAATTGCATGTAGACATATAATCGCAGGCATGTAAAGCAATGCTTGTACAGGGAAGCGTTTGACTGTTGTCCAACTAAAATATACTTTTTAAATAACTAGGTAGATATTTGGTGGTGCAGATGGAATAAGCTGTCTAGCAGGCTACTTTAGGCTTCTATCATATACACTTTTATGCTGCTAGAAACATGTTTAAGGTTTGTATATATTTTTAATTTTTTAAGAGTAGCATATTTACTGATAGCAGATTTTTATTTACAGTCTGAAACCAAAGTAGGTGATTTGCAAACTTTTCAGTTCAAATTTAAAAATAAGTGGTAAAAACAAGTGGTACCAGTATTTAAATTCTTTCCCCAGTTACCCTACATTGTTAGATCTGAAGAGAAGTAAGATTACGGGCAGGTAGGGTAGGCCTAACGGTGGGTTTACAGCTAAGCGTTGGTTAGCTGTAATCCCTCTATAAGTGTAATACTCATATGGCAAGGTTTTACAGCCTTGGCTACACCATACGTGCACAATTAATTAATAAAGTAGTATTATATTTATTATATATTATATATTATGTTTTGGTAAACTAAGGTGACTTTGACCCAATTATAACGATTTTTGTTACCTACATAAATTTGTTAATATCTAATTAAAAAATTACAACACATCGATCTAAAAGGCGGAGGTGAGAATTCTGTATCAAAATATCCGAACATGTAACAGACGTGTAAATTGGTAGATAGACAGTCATGTATAACCATTTTAATAAAATCCAGTTGGGTTCACAATTAAGGGTAAATTCTTAATATCCAAAACGGAAGATGTAACAAACGTAAAAATGCCAGAGTAACTTACTCATCAACTGTTCACCGTTTCGTACGTTGAAAGTTTGCAGGTAAGTTCATTTTATGAAAATTGGGTACCCGCTTAGGACAGAACTTGGGAAATTCTTTCTCCACGAAGGATAAAATACCTAGGGCTCGTGTAACCTCCTGGTACGTGTTATTTCAGAAATAAGACTGGGGGTCAACCATCCCTAGGGCTCGTGTACCCTACTGGGATATGTTATTTTAGAAATAAGACTGGGGGTCAAACATCCCTAGGACTCAAGTACCCTACTGGGATGTGTTGTTTAAGAAATAAGACTGGGGGTCAACCATCCCTAGGGCTCATGTACCCTACTGGGATGTGTTATTTAAGAAATAAGACTGGGGGTCAACCATCCCTAGGGCTCGTGTACCCTACTGGGATGTGTTGTTTAAGAAAAAAGACTGGGGGTCAACCATCCCTAGGGCTCATGTACCCTACTGGGATGTGTTGTTTAAGAAAAAAGACTGGGGGTCAACCATCCCTAGGGCTCGTGTACTCTACTGGGATGTGATGTTTATGAAAAAAGATTGGGGGTCAACCATCCCTAGGACTCGTGTACCCTACTGGGATGTGTTGTTTAAGAAATAAGACTGGGGGTCAACCATCCCTAGGGCTCGTGTACACTCCTGGTAAATGTTGTTTAAGAAATAAGACTGGGGGTCAACCATCCCTAGGGCTCGTGTACCCTACTGGATGTGTTGTGGATGTGATGTTTAAGAAAAAAGTTTGGGGGTCAACCATCCCTAGGACTCGTGTATCCTACTGGGATGTGTTGTTTAAGAAATAAGACTGGGGGTCAACCATCCCTAGGGCTCGTGTACCCTCCAGGTAAATGTTGTTTAAGAAATGAGACTGGGGGTCAACCATTCCTAGGGCTCGTGTACCCTACTGGGATGTGTTGTTTAAGAAATAAGACTGGGGTCAACCATCCCTAGGACTCGTGTACCCTACTGGGATGTGTTGTTTAAGAAATAAGACTGGGGGTCAACCATCCCTAGGGCTCGTGTACCCTACTGGGATGTGTTGTTTAAGAAATAAGACTGGGGGTCACCCATCCCTAGGGCTCGTGTACCCTACTGGGATGTGTTGTTTAAGAAATAAGACTGGGGGTCAACCATCCCTAGGGCTCGTGTACCCTCCTGGGATGTGTTGTTTAAGAATGAAGACTGGGGGTCAACCATCCCTAGGGCTCGTGTACCCTACTGGATGTGTTGTGGATGTGATGTTTAAGAAAAAAGTTTGGGGGTCAACCATCTGTAGGACTCGTGTACCCTACTGGGATGTGTTGTTTAAGAAATAAGACTGGGGGTCAACCATCCCTAGGGCTCGTGTACTCTCCTGGTAAATGTTGTTTAAGAAATAAGACTGGGGGTCAACCATCCCCAGAAACCCGAAGTCTCTACGATTTCACTGATTTAGAAACGAGGATAATAATGCAACTCTAGGCTACCCTGTAACCAATATGGTAGGGGCGTGAACCATATAATAATACAAAACAAAATGAACGAATAAAATAACAGTAAATAAAATTACTACTAGGCCTAAGTTATGGAAGGGGAGAAAATTGAACAAAAGTCTTAAGAAGTGGGGAAATACCCTTGCCACTTATTGAATAGTAAAATGTATTTTTTTTTCTCTTTAGGTCATGGTGCTATTATGGGCTACCATACAAACGAAGTATTGGAGTTTGCAACTCGCTGCAAGAAGTGTCGTCTATGTGAAAGGGGGGTACCCCAAGACCAAGGTCCACTAGATCGCTTGTAGCGCGCGCGCGAAGCAAGGTCATCTAACATTCAAAAGGGAGAATCATTCAGAAAAACAAATGAATTGATCTGTCAAAACAAATTATGGGCCAAAAGGACAAAATAACAATCGGTAATGAGATTTTGTCTTCACATTCTATATATATATGTATTTTGTAATACTTTACGCGTAAATTCACATTATTGGTGAGGATTATTTAAATAATAATGCGATTTTTGTAGTTGGATCCAAAATGGCGATTTTGGATCTCATTCAATGACCTTAATTGGCGCTTCGCAATTACTCCGCTAGGAGTAAATCCAGTAGACCTTGCCCCAAGACAAGCACGACTGCCGACTGAATTGGAATGGAAGTGCCAGAGCCATAGAACCAGACATAGCCGTACAACTTGTGATGAAGAGTGCCATTTTGGAAGAAGCAAACTTATCAGTGCAAGTTTTGGTAGGTGATGACGACGCTTCCAACATGGCCGCATTACGTAAAGAGAGCACCGAGGTACACATAATCAAATGGTCTGATATCAACCATTGTAAAAAAGGAGTTACAAATAGACTTTATCGTCTAAAAGGGAAAGGGTTCAGAGCACTGACTGGCCCAGTTATTAAATATCTTGTGCGTTGTTTTGGTTATGCGGTAGTCCAAAACAAAAACAATGCAGTGGAACTGGCAAAAGCTGTTTCCAACATTCCCCTTCATGCATTTGGCCAGCACTCTGACTGTGGGGAATGGTGTAAAATGAAAGAAAATCCCAATGCTGTACATTCGTCTCTTCCAGATGGTAAAACTTTAAGTGGAGACGATTTGTTTAAAAATGTAACTGACTTGAATTCAAGGATGCTAATAATTCAGAGAAAATCGCCCCTTGTGCTTCCACACAGTCAAACGAGGCTTTAAATTCGGCTATCTCCTGTAAAAACTGTAAGGCAAAATTTACAGTAGCAGTGAGTCTAATGACTACAGAGTGTCGGCAGCAGTAGACCAAGGGAACATTGGTTCTTCCTATGTGGAAAGTGTCAACAAAAAGCTGAAGCTGTCGCCAGGATCCCACACAAGTTCTTACAGGGATTGGTTGGACAACAAACGAAAGAAAGATAAAGCACGAGCACGTTTAGTAGAAACAAAAAAAAGACGCCTGCTTTTACAATCACAAAGAACCGCTAATGACAATCGCAAACAACATAAAGAAGGGTTGTCGTACGAGTCCGGGATGGACATGATGGTTTCTGTTGTGGAAGAACCTCTTGTTATGACAGACTTGCCTTTGCTTATAGATGATAGTAGCGATATGAGTAACTTTAAGCTGGCCCACTACGACATAGAAACTTCAGGACTTACCAGTAATTCACATGTGATGCAAATAACTGCATATGTTGACGATGACATATACTCAGCTTATATGATGCCACCTTACATTCCAGAGCGAGTCTCGAAAGTATACAGCGTGGGAGTTTAAACCTAAATAACAGACCAGTATCTACTGTCACCAAGCAAGAAGCATGGACAGGACTGATTGAGTTCCTTTTAAAGTTTGAAAATCCGTTCATTTTAGTGGGGGACAATGTTGCATTTGATATGAGATTTACATTAGAAGAAGTCTCAGAATGAATTTGAGTAATGATTTCTTAAAAATTGGGTACGGTTCAAGTGACACTTTAAAATTGGTGAAGAAAGTTTTGCCAAGTATGGTTAACTATAAGCAGGGAACCATTGCAGACCACTTATCTGGATGGGACATGTCAGGAGCCGGTGCACATAATGCAATAGGTGACGTTAGAACCTTGAAAAACATTATTGATAAGCTGGCAATAACAGATGTGATCGTAAAAGAAAATTGTCAGTCCATATATGAGCAAATGGATAAAAAACGTAAAGCTGCTGACTGCAAAAGGAATACTGATACCTCGCAGCCATTAAAAGACTATGTAGGCCTAAGTGGGGCCATGGTGAAAAAGATTGCGTCAGCTGGCATCAGCCTTAAAGACATTGAATGTGCTATTAATCTCAATGGAGAAGATGGTGTAAGAATACTGTTTACTCAAAATTGTAACAATCACCCTAAAGTTAAAAAAAATTTGAAGGTTATAAAAAATGTTCTATTGTATTTCAAACAACACTCATGAAAGCGAATACAATTCATACATGTCGAATTTTTGTCTTTGCGATTTAGTTATATTGTTTATTGTTGTACAGTATATTCATAATGATAAATGTGATGCTGCTACTTTCCTTGTAAGTGTCCAGTACATGTGTGAAAACTAAAAATAATAAATGTAATATGTAAAAATAGTTTCAATAGTAGGAAGAGATTGCTGAAGACTTACAGAAGAGAGGAGAGAACTGGGAGTAGTGGAAGTACGATTATGGGGAGATAGGAAGAGGTGAACAAATTTGGTTGTGAAAGCCAAGCTGACCCTGCCAGAAGCAGGAAACGGTAAAACCCAAGCTGACCCTGCCAGAAGCAGGAAACGGTGAAACCCAAGCTGACCCTGCCAGAAGCAGGAAACGGTAAAACCCAAGCTGACCCTGCCAGAAGCAGGAAACGGTAAAACCCAAGCTGACCCTGCCAGAAGCAGGAAACGGTAAAACCCAAGCTGACCCTGCCAGAAGCAGGAAACGGTAAAACCCAAGCTGACCCTGCCAGAAGCAGGAAACGGTAAAACCCAAGCTGACCCTGCCAGAAGAGGGAAACGGTGAAACCCAAGCTGACCCTGCCAGAAGCAGGAAACGGTGAAACCCAAGCTGACCCTGCCAGAAGCAGGAAACGGTAAAACCCAAGCTGACCCTGCCAGAAGCAGGAAACGGTGAAACCCAAGCTGACCCTGCCAGAAGCAGGAAACGGTAAAACCCAAGCTGACCCTGCCAGAAGCAGGAAACGGTAAAACCCAAGCTGACCCTGCCAGAAGCAGGAAACGGTTAAACCCAAGCTGACCCTGCCAGAAGCAGGAAACGGTGAAACCCAAGCTGACCCTGCCAGAAGAGGGAAACGGTGAAACCCAAGCTGACCCTGCCAGAAGCAGGAAACGGTAAAACCCAAGCTGACCCTGCCAGAAGCAGGAAACGGTGAAACCCAAGCTGACCCTGCCAGAAGAGGGAAACGGTGAAACCCAAGCTGACCCTGCCAGAAGAGGGAAACGGTGAAACCCAAGCTGACCCTGCCAGAAGAGGGAAACGGTAAAACCCAAGCTGACCCTGCCAGAAGCAGGAAACGGCGATGAATAATGATGATGATGATGATGATGATGAGTTTGAATGTGTTGAATTTTTCTCTTTTAAATGATATCTATGAATTGTTGTACAGTATATTCATGATGATTAGATGTTATGCTGCTTATTTCCTTGCACACTTGTGTCCAGTCCATGTTTAAAGATATGTGTACATAATTCGAATGTGTTGAATTTTCCCCTGTAAACTGCTATCTATGAATTGTTGTAGGGCCTACAGTATATTGATGATGGTAAAATGTTATGCTGCTAATTTCCCTGCAAGTGTCCAGTTTATGTGTAAAAATGTGTACATTATTTTGAATGTGTTAAATTTTTCTCTTTTAAATGCTATCTACGAATGGTAAAGCATAGCATAAACCTAACATTTTGTTATCATGAATATACTGTGCAACAATTGATTGATGATATACAGTATATTTTTGTAATTGACAAATGTTATGCTGCTAATTTTCATTTGAAGTGCATGCAGTGGTCGACAGGAAGCAGATACCCTGCTGTTATTGGTAGTAAGGACTTGTGTTTTCCTCACAAATAGGCAGTTTTTACTTGTAAGTACACTGATTTATAGCAAAAAGAATACATTTTAAATGGCCTGTAGGCCAGTTTTCAACTTTAGTCTGGTGTTTTTAGTAGCCGATGTGCTAGCTCTTGTTTAAAAATCTTACGTTGCGGTCACTAAATTAGGAAGTGTCCATAGCATAAAATCGTGTGTGTTACTTAGCAATATCTCCTGCCACATTTCCCACACTTATATTTCTAAGTGCAGTTGGGTGAGTATTCTTTCAATACTTATGTAGGGAATAATCAGCCCTACAAAAATAGATGGATTTTCAGAATCTGGATTTTCTTATGCAATTTCAAATTAAGAATAAACATTTTCTGGGAGGGTGAGTCTTGAATTCCACGTGGAAACGCAATTTTCGACGTTTTGATTCCATGCATGGAATGGCAATTCCGAATTTTCGTAGTCTCGAGTTTTGTTTCCGACTTTCGGAAGCGTTCATGGAAACTCACGTAGTATTCCGTCACTAGCGGCTAGGACCAGAATGTTTCGGCTTTTTAGCCAATTAGAAGCATCGTTATAAAGAGGGGCGTGGTTTCGAGCCAGTCATTTGAAACGGAACAAATGCATTGTTGTCAAAATTGCAAGGTAATTACTTCGTAAAAAAAACGGTTATGTCGCATATCGAACCCAAGATTTCTTGGTGCTAAGCGCGGACGCACTCACCGTGCAACAGTGGCGGCTGAAGTTTGGGGAGCTTAATAGTCTACTTATTTGGCCGTTTGTAGGCCTAGGACCCCAGGCCTACTAAAAAATAGAATTATTGCTTGTTAATAGTTTATTGTACTTCACTTATCCATAACTTAATTTAATTGATCATTTTTAAACTGAATATACCTAGGTAATACGATATTAATACAATATCTGCTAGCGGGGCGGAGCGCGGACCGCGGAGACAGCTCACATGTACACGTACAGCGTTGCCAGATTTTCCGGCTCAAGTCCCACTTTAAGTTAAAATAACTCAAAACGTAGTCAGGATAAACGAGTTTTTTATGCTTTCACTGCATTCTATAGAACACTGGCTGTTCGATGATAAGAAAATTGTAAAACTGACAATATTTTGGCAGGTTTAACTGTTCTTTATAGATTCAAAAACGTAGGTTTTTACCATTTCTCTATGTTAAAAGAAGGGAGTCTGAAGTTTTTAAATCGCAAATATCTAAACATGTAATATCGATTTGTATATTTCTTGTTACATATTATGATTCAGCACATCCTTCTGCATTAGTGGCCAAAATATGAAGACTTTGACAATATTAAAGGAGGAATTTTAGGTTTTAACCCGGACAAAATTAGAAGAAAGCTGATTTTTTAAGGGTCGCTTACAAATTTTATTTTATATAGCATACTTCGGGTCCGCCAAAATCCACCTCGTGCGTTAGCCGCCATCTTGGAAAATGTCGGCGATTACAGTATTCTATTAAATCACTTGTTGTGAGTGCTCAATGTAACATAAAATTACGTGATTGGTGTCAAATGGAAGATAATATTATAATCAATAATAATAATGTATGGAATTTTGGTTATTAATCATATTACAATAGTAGGAAGTAATTAAGTGATCCACCGCATAAGTGGATATTTGTATTTTGATGATTTGCGATAAAACTAATAACGTATTTATAACTTGTGTTCATACAAAACATTAAGCTTATTCTGTCTTGAACACACGTGCCAAGTATTATTTACATTACTTTAAAAATGTTTGAGATACGGGCTATTGTATATCTGCATGTGTCGTGGCCGCCATCGCCCCGGACAGAGCAAAACTCGTTACCTTAGCCCATCGGTCAGTAACAACACATTAAAATAAACTTGTTTTTCACATGATGACTAAAGATTGTAATTGAGCTTCACTTAGACCAAAGTCACATATGTGCTTTAGTCACCATTTTGAAAAATGGCGACGGTTACAGTTTTGTCTTCAAACATGCTTTGTGAAGGCTACATATAACATAAAATAACATGAAGAATCCTAATTGAAAGATATGATTGAGAACTTCTATAAACAGGGGAAAAATTGTAAGTAATTAGATGAGCGTAGCGAATGTATCAATCAATTCAAATGGTTCATTCTCTCCATGCGCGAATTGTGTTCGTCACACACCGGTCAAACGGTTCGACGGATTTGACCAAAATTTTAAACCAACACTCTTTAATACTCAAATTGACGATGTCAAGATGAACATAAAAATCCGTCAAGATGACAACCTACAAAAAATTAATTACCGAAAACATTTAAGTTTTAATTTCTGTTAATTGAATCTTACGGACGGATTTAAAATGTTTTGGGTTCGTGGTAGATTGGCCCATTCTAAGTAACCCATGGTAAGTCAGAAAAAAGAGACACTGTCCCCCTCCCCCCCCCCCCCCCTTTTCCTCTGTCCCACTTAAGATTCCTTCTTCTGCAATTTGCCCTTCTTCTGCTGGACTCTCCTTATGACGACCCCCATGATGATAAACAGTCAAATGCGATAGAGCAAGTCTTGTCTGTTATCCATCACCATCACTATTTGATGATAACGGTATGATAAGTAGAACGAAACATTTTGAACAGGCTATTGCATCTATCAACGGTTACTTGCACCCACGAACTGAGATATGCGAAAAGTACCAACATAATAGTTGGGGGGTTGGGGGGGGGGGGTCCTTCTCTATCGCGTACATGGCCGCGACCACCTCACACGAAATTGTCTTTGGAGATTCGCTCATGCATTGCATATTACTAGGCGTACTAATATGTCACTACTAATAATGCGTCAGCGGCCGCATTCCTGGGAATTGGCAGAATAAAGCCCGACTTATTTAAAAGTTTTCCAATCGGTTAATGTTTCAAGATATAAACTTGTCAATGCAAAAACTGGTGCATGCACTCTAATAGTGGAGACAACATTAAACTTGGCAGACAGTGATCCCCCAGTTGCAGAAGTTGGTAATGGTACAGATAACTAGTAATCTTAATTGGTCAAAATTCTCAAGACGTTGTCATTTTAATGGTATCGCCAGGATCTGCCAACACAGTCAATAAAGTAAATAATATTTCTCGGTTTCAGAGCACGCTAGCAGAAATTGAAAAATTGCAGTGGGCTGTTTATGTACTGACATGATGTGAGTGACGCAACTAGTGCTTGTTTTAAAGAAGGAAATAAAATAGGTCTTAATAATCATCATTAACAATCGTGAACTTCCCCATCCTCTCACGATGACTAAAGACAATCCACAACAAGTAAACGGTGAAGGAGGAAATGTTAACTGGCTCTTTATGAAGCTAAAATACATCATTGGACGTCGAAAAAGATTCGGCGTTGTTCGCGCCCAAATTTTGTATTACGCATTTCCGTCCAGGTCTCCTCACCACATACCCCTAATACCCCTCCAATGCTGTATCGCTAGCCACTAATCTAGTCATCGCGTGTGAGAGCGGACGTCTTATCGCAGAGCTCCGCCAAGCTACAGTTCGAGCCCCAGTTTTCGCCGCCTACCCCAGGTACCACGCACTACGCACAGACGCCGATGTCCGGTAAGTGGCAACGAATTACAGCTTCCATTTCTCGTACTCTTCCCTTTCTCACAAAAACAACGCTAACTGTCCACTTCTCTCCCGCCCCCCTAACTGTTCAGTTGACCCAGCCCTCTCAACAGCTAGGCGCCAACATTTTGGTCCTCCGGCGCCACGATGCATTTTGGTCTTTCAATGTCTTGATACATTTGGTCATCCATTGTAGCATGCATTTTGGTCGTAGTTTCTTGCTTTCTTTATACTTCGTTGTACAGGCACTGTTCAACATTCAGTCGCAACGGCAGTACGTTGAGTCACCGCATTGCATACAATCGTGTTCGCGTACTGTTACCAGCCGCTAATCCCCGCTATAGTCTGTTCAGCAAACATTTTCAAGATTATTTCCTTGCATACCTTGTCTGGTGGTGTATTTAAATTACAAGCCGATTCGACTCTCGGAAAGTTCTTATGGTCTTTGTCACTCTCGCAATCACGATCACTCTCCTGTCGTTTCTATTGTTCTTTAGCTGTTCAATTGTATAGTAAACCTTCTCTCGAAAGTATTCTAATTATTTTAGAATATTGTTTTCGCCTTCTCGTCAATGCACGGATGTTGATGTTCTCTGCAGTTCTTGAGCATCAATTATTTGTACATATTCGCCGCTCACAAATCAATAATTGTTTGTTTACGCATCTATCGCGTGTTGTCGTACAAAACTTCGACCTTGAACTTACTAGGTTATTATTGTCTCTCAAAATCTCATCTCGCATTGTGCATTCGTATGAACAATGGCCGAATTCCAACGTCAAAAGAATGTACTAATTAAGACTAGAGAGGAACTATTCGCTGATGTGCAAAACATCTATGACGCGTTCAAAACGCTAAACGCCGATGAAGTAGATCTTTTCAAACCTCGTTATGACGAATTGACGTTACTTCTAACGAAATTCGATCAACTGCAACAAGCAGTTATCGAGTTCAATTCCAAACTCGATGAAACCGTCAAACCTATTGAGGTAACCAAAGTGAGAGCTAGTTTTAAGGACGTTGTCTTTGCTGCTCAGAAACGTTACATCGCTGTATCAAAGTTAGCACACACTACCGCTGCGATTACGAAACCTCAACCTACGGCTAACTTAGTGAATTCACTTCCCACTATTCACATACCCACTTTTAATGGTGATTTGGCACAGTGGCCTGAATTCTTCGCATTATTTAATTCGTTAATAGATCAGAATACTCATCTCAATGAAGTTCAGAAGTTTCATTACTTGAAAGCTTCTCTTCAAGACACCGCTTTATCTGTAATTTCCAGTTTCCAGATATCTGCTGAAAACTATTCACTTGCATACAAGGCGTAAATCAATCGCTATCAAAACAAACGCTTACTTGCGTCTATGTATATGCAACAGGGGTTGGACTTCACGCCACTGAAATCAGGCAAACACGCGTCACTTCAACATTTTCTCAACGTTCATAGAAGTTCCATTGACGCAATTAAATGTTTAGAAATCGTTGATCTTGCCGATTTCTTGCTGTTATCACTCACTGTTTCGCACTTGGATCCCCAAACGCGCAAACAGTTTGAATCAACATGCTCTTCGCACGTTACGCCCACCTATGAGCAGCTGATCCAGTTTCTTGAAGAGCAGAGCCGTACTCTTGAGTTATGTGGTTTAGATCATCCTACAAATGCTAGCTCAGCCAAACCCAAGCATTCTAGTGGCTCGAACCTAAACTCTCCTGCGCGGAAAATTAACTCACTGCTGGCTGCTGAAACGCCCCCTGCTGATAGCTCATGTAAACCCGCACAACCGCGAATTCGAGCGCTCTCATGCCCCGCGTGTACAGCAAATCATACTCTGTACAATTGTCCCAGCTTCCTGAACCAATCAGTAGAAGACAAATACAATACGTTACGTAATTTAAAACGATGCTTCAATTGTTTGGGTAACCATGCTCGTGACGATTGTATATCCAAGGGATCGTGTCGCGAGTGCAACAGTAAACAGCACCACTCGTTGCTCCACTCCGCGACGCCGACTCATCCCCCTGTCAACAACTCAGTTGACTCGCGTTCCGCATCGGCTAGCAAACCTACAGTCGGGCTTGCCTTGGCTTGCCTTGGCTTGCCAGCTGAAGGTTGGCCAACCTCTCAAACGCACCGCTCTACTCGGCACTGTACGTGCGTTGATCAAAGACAACTGTGGTCGTTATCAACCTTTTAGGGCGATCATCGACTCAGGCTCTCAAGTGTCTGCGATCACACTCTCTCTCGCCAATCGTCTTGGATTGAAACGACATGCTAGCGTTATGGAACTGTCCGGCATCGGACACGCATCCGCGAGAGTACATGGCATTGCCCACTGCGAGATCGCACCGCGTTGAAACACGCGTCACATATTCGGCGTTCAGGCTCTGGTCCTGTCCACCATCACAGGCCAGATGCCCGCTACCTCAGTACCCGTCGAGGTTTTCGAGAAATATCGTGGCCTATCTTTGGCTGATGATAAGTTTCATGTGGCTGACAATATTGACTTCCTCATTGGTGCCGTATTATAGACAGACCTACTCCAAAGGAATGGAGACACAGTAATTGGAGGCAGTCCCTCAGCACTGAATGCTGTTTTCGGTTGGGTTGTAATGGGACCCGTTCATACATTGGAATCTGAGTCTCACACCCCGCTCTCTCTGCTCACGTGCTCTACAGAATTGGACCGCACACTCCGTCTCTTTTGGGAGTCTGAAGAGGTTTCGCGTCCTCTCCAACAGGATCCCGAAAAGCAGTTATGTGAAGATCATTTCGTATCGACACACACGCGTAATGAAACAGGACGTTATTCAGTCTCGCTTCCGTTTAAGTCGTCAGTCTCACCTCTCGTCTCGAATCGCACTACCGTTTTCCAAAGCTACTTGAATTTGGAGCGGCGTCTCAAGCGCAATCTCGAGCAACGCAACGCGTACCAGCAGTTCATGTCTGTTTATGCTGCTTCTCAGCACATGCAACCTGCGCTTCAACCAGCTCAGTATGTGATTCCTCACCACTGTGTGCATAAAATCACTAGCTCCAGCACGAAGCTGCGCGTCGTCTTCAACGCCTCGTCCCCAGACCCTAACGGCGTCTCGCTCAACCAGAACTTGTTGAGTGGACCAAAGTTGCAGGCTGACCTGCCTACCATTTTCACCACCTTCAGAACACACATCATCGCTATCTGCGCTGACATACGACAAATGTATCGCCAGATCCTTGTCCACACTGACGATCGCGTTCACCAGCACATCTTCTGGCGGCCATTCCCCGACTCTCCTGTAGTCGAGTACCAGCTCAACACTGTCACGTATGGTCTAACGCCTTCTGCCTTTTTGGCCCAACGTGTGCTACATCAACTGGTGGAAGACGAAGGACAACGGTTTCCACTTGCTTCTCACGCAATAAAGTACCAGACGTACATCGACGACATCGTGTCCGGCGCTCGTGATCTCGCCCAAGCTCGCGCTATTCAAACTGAACTTCAAGACCTCCTCGCCTTGGGCGGTTTCGAACTCCGAAAATGGGCAAGTAGCAATTCTGATGCCCTTACCTCGCTTCCACAAGACCATCTGGAGACCACCCTTGTATTTTCTACTGAGGAACAAGGTATAAAGATTCTAGGATTACTCTGGGATCCTCGCTCTGACTCCTTCTCTTTTCACACTCAACCCTTTTCTGGATCCGTCACAAAGCGCACGACCTTATCCTACATCGCTAAAATCTTCGATCCCATTGGTTTTCTCACCCCCTTTATCTTCTGGCTGAAAATCTTCATACAACAACTCTGGCTACTCCACATTCAGTGGGATGAACCTCTCCCCGACCCGCTCACGAACTCGTGGTTACTAGCCATCGCCGACGTCTCGAAGCTTTCAACCTTCCGCGTTCCACGCGCCTTCCCCGACAACCACCGTACCAACCGAGAAGTTGGTTTCTGTGACGCCTCCCAGAAGGGCCTCGCTGCAGTGCTCTACCTGCACACGCAATCATCCGCTGCTCACGTGACGCTCTTGCGCGCCAAAAGTAAAGTCGCACCTCTAAAGCCATTAACAATTCCCAAGCTAGAATTGTCTTCTGCACTTCTGCTATCTCGTCTGGTCAAGGTGACCTCACCCTCGATCTCAACTCTCTCTATTGATTCTGTTACACTCTACACAGACTCAACGATCGTACTTGCATGGCTTGCCACTTTACCTCACCGCCTCAAAACGTTTGTCGCCAACCGCGTCGTCGAAGTGGTGGAGACTTCAAACCCATCTGACTGGGCCCATGTTCCATCAGAGGAGAACCCTGCCGACTGCGCATCGCGAGGTCTTCTACCAGCTGAACTTCTGGACCACCCTCTATGGCTAAATGGCCCCTCGTTCCTGCACCTCCCGCCTCAGGAGTGGCCCCGCTCTGGTCGCGCACATGCTGCTCAAGTTGACCTGCCTGAAATGAAGACTTCTGTCACCACTCTAGTCGCGCACGCTGAACCCGATTCCTTACTCACGAGTCTGCGAAAGTTCTCAACGTTGCTCCACGCTCAACGCGTGTTTGGCTACGTTGTACGATTCACTCGTCTTCTTCTGGCTAAACGCAATCGCCTCCCCCTACCGTCAGGACCTCTTGAACCTGCTGAGCTCCAAGACGCGCTGAATCTCTTGATTCGCGTGACTCAACAACATCATTACGCAGAAGAGTTTCGAAGACTGTCCCACCAAGAAGCAGGGTCGTCTGGCCTAGCGTTACTCAACCCTTTCATCGACCAAGCCGGGCAACTCAGGGTGGCCGGGAGACTGCGCCATTATCTACTGCCTGTAGATTCACGACACCCAATCTTGCTCCCGAAGCAGGCGCATCTCTCGTCTCTTATCTGTGACCATTTTCACAAAACATCGCTTCACTCCGGACCTCGCACCGTCCAGGCGATGATTCAAGAACGCTATTGGATCGTGTCACTCCGCGGTCTACTTAGACAACGCACTCATCGATGTCTTACCTGCCACAAATTCCGAGCCAAGCCTCTTCAGCCTAAAATGGCTGACCTCCAAGAAGCCCGGGTACAACCGTCCCGTGCTTTCGCTCATGTCGGTATTGACTTTGCAGGCCCTTTCTCCGTCAAAGCCAGCAATCGAAGGAAAGCTCCAACCACCAAAGGTTATCTGTGTCTATTTGTGTGCATGGCTATAAAAACCGTACATCTGGAGATCGTTTCGGAGTTATCCACCGAAGCATTTATAGCCGCATTCGATAGATTCGTCGCACGCCGTGGTCTACCGTCGCACATCTACTCGGACCGCGGCCGCAACTATGTAGGAGCCGCTCGTCATCTTCGCGAAGTGCACGAGTTTCTCTCCCACTCCGAGACCTCCATTTCTGACTCTCTCGCAAACAGGGAAGTAACTTGGCACTTCAATCCACCATACGCCCCCCATTTCGGTGGCCTGTGGGAAGCAGGGGTGAAGTCCGCTAAATCCCTACTGCATCGTCTCATCAATGACACCTCCCTAACGTACGAGGAATATGCCACCTTATTCGCACGTATCGAGGCCGTACTCAACAGTCGCCCTCTCTGCGCCGCGCCTCAGGACCCGGCTGAAGGACCCGATTATCTAAGTCCAGGTCACCTTCTGATCGGAACCTCGCTTGTAGCCCCCCCCGAACGCGCTGAACTCGACAATGCTTGTCATTTGTCACGCTGGCATCTAGTGCGGCAACTTCATCAGACTTTCTAGACTCGTTGGTCCCGCGAATATTTGCATACGCAAATGCAACGTGGGAAATGCACTCGCCGTAGCCCTGACCTTAAAGTCGGTGATGTTGTTTTTATTTTTGAGGCTTCCAGTAGTCCTCTCTCATGGCCTATTGGGCGAGTGGACAAACTGCATCCAGGTCGCGATGGCATTGCTCGCGTCGTTTCCATTCGCACGGCGGCCGGCTCTTACTTAAAGGCCCGTCAACAAACTCGTCAGCCTTCCTGTCGCATAATCGCGCCAGGTCGTTCTCGTATCATTTCTTTATCCTTGTTCTTTTAGCAATTTGTTTAGAACTGTCATAAAATTCAGTTGTTTTGGTTATCTCTCTTTGAGTTTCTGTTACTCAATATTTCGTGCATAGTCATAAAATGTTTATCCATTTTGGTGGCCGGTTATGTTCGCGCCTAAATTTTGTATTACGCATTTCCGTCCACGTCTCCTCACCACATACCCCTACTACCCCTCCAATGCTGTATCGCTAGCCACTAATCTAGTCATCGCGTGTGAGAGCGGACGTCTTATCGCAGAGCTCCGCCAAGCTACAGTTCGAGGCCCAGTTTTCGCCGCCTACCCCAGGTACCACGCACTACGCACAGACGCCGTTGTCCGGTAAGTGGCAGCGAATTACAGCTTCCATTTCTCGTACTCTTCCCTTTCTCACAAAAACAAAACGCTAACTGTCCACTTCTCTCCTGCCCCCCTAACTGTTGAGTTGACCCAGCCCTCTCAACAGCTAGGCGCCAACAGCGTTGTTCCAGGTTAGAAGGTCTACGTTTTTGGGGTTAGTATTATACTTGAAAGTGCAGTATACACGATAGATTCGGCGTTGTTCCATTCGGCGTTATTCAGCGTCCCCCAACAAAATACTGCTAGCCACAGTGTTGGAGCAATGTTCAATTTGTATAATTAGACACCTTAACAAGTGATGGTGATAGACAACATTTACTATGTGAATAATTATGTGCTGCAGTGTTTGGGAACATTGCCGTAAATATTAACTAAAAATGCACTTACAAAATGACGGTAACAGTTACAACGTTAAATAACTTTCGCCAAGACAGTGGCAATACCTTTGTTGTGGACATAAATAAATATAAAACATTGTTATTATTTGGAATTTAGTGACTAACGCGACAGCTTAGGCCACATGGCGTCTTCTGAATCAGATCCATTTTTCTTGTATCGTGAGGGTCGTCATAAGGAGAGTCCAGAAGCTAGGAAGGGCAGGGCAAATTGCAGAAGAAGGAATCTGAAGTGGGACAGAGAAGAAGGGGGGGGGGGGAGAACAGGGTCTCATTTTTCAGACTTACCATGGGCCCATTCTACCACGAGCTCAAAACATTACTTAAATCCGTCCGTAAGTTTCAATTAACAGAAATAAAAATTTAATTGTTTTCTGTAATTTATTTTTTTGTAGGTGGTCATCTTGACGGATTTTTTTGTTCATCTTGACATCGTCAATTTGAGTATTAAAGAGTGTTGGTTTAAAATTTTGGTCAAATCCGTCGAACCGTTTGACCGGTGTGCGACGAACAAAATTCGCGCATTTAGAGAATGAACCATTTGAATTGATTGATACATTCGCTACGCTCATGTAATTACCTACCGTTAAGCCCAAATAATCAATCAATCGTAATTACCTACAATTTTCCCCCTGTTTATAGAAGTTTTCAATCATATTTTTCAATTAAGATTCTTCATGTTATTTTATGTTATATGTAGCCTTCACAAAGCATGTTTGAAGACAAAACTGTAACCGTTGCCATTTTTCAAAATGGCTAACTAAATCCATAGGTGACTTTGGTCTACGTGAAGCTCAATTACATTCTTTAGTCATCTTGTGAAAAACAAGTTTTTTTTAATGTGTTTTTACTGACCGATGGGCTAAGGTAATGAGTTTTGCTCTGTCCGGGGCGATGGCGGCCACGACACATGCAGATATACAATAGCTCGTATCTCAAACATTTTTAAAGCTATGTAAATAAAACTTGGTACGTGAAAATCGAAAAATCCACACATTTGTCGCTTTCACCCCAAAAGTCTCGGAGAAAAAGTCGGAAAATGGAAAATCCAGAAATACCATCGGAAAGCTGGAGAAATTTCGGTCATGGACATTGTCCAGTAAAAGTGTTATTATTATTATTATTGGGGCTTAACGTCTCATATTTATGCAACGATGGCTAATCGAGATGATAAGCGGGTTATAATGCAGATAAGAAAGATGATAATGACGAATAAAGCCACATCCGAATCAGATCCATTGTACGTCGCGTGAGTTGTCATACGGGAGTCCAGCAAGGGAGGGCAGGGCCAAGTGGGAGGAGAAATATTCAACGGGACAGTGGGGGGGAAAGGGAATTGGGGTGTGGACTGCACTTCGTCTGACTTCTCCTCCTCGACCAGTCCGGCTTGGGTGGCCCTACCAGAAGCATACGCTTCCGCCGGCATAGCTCTCGGGATCAACAAAGCACGCAAATCTGCCCACCACGATAAGGTGGCAGTCCCTGGGCAGGTCCAGTAAAAGTGAATTTTCCACTTTGGAAGGTCCAAAATGGGCAAAGTGCGGGGAAATCTATTAGAAACACCCGAAAACCCCATCAAAATGCAATTACGTCTGTCACAGAACGTAGACACAATAGCACAAGACTCAATTGAGGAGGTTGTGACATCATATGCGGACAAACAACGTGTTGCTAGGCAACTGCATAGTCGTATCTGTCTTTGATTGGTGCATATTCAATGTTTGTCCGAAACAAAACACGGCAACACGGCTATTTTTGGAATTGAGTCTTGTGCTATAGCCGCTAGCGAACTATGACGTCACGCGTCGTAGTAGCCATCACAGAGCGTTCTCGTTCCAGCTCCACATAGCCAGAGTTAAAACAGTGTTAAATACACCAAAAAATACTTATTTTTATCAAATATATATATATTTCTGGAACAAACTCTTACTATATTTGATGTAAGTAACAATTGTGTCGTATTATTAAATTGAGGAGCATTCCCTATTCCAGAAACACAAATTCGCCGATATTATCAACTATACTATTGTAAAATAAATCTTTGTTTTAAAAAAATGAAATCGTCCAGCGACTATAAGGCTGACAATCAAGCGTACCTAGTTAGATGTCATCTCTCAGGCTAAGCAGTTACAGTCAGTGAATGCAACGTAAGGATTTTAGTTTGGGTGCGTACGATACAATGTGATACTGGTGAAAGACATTAGGATTAGTAGTAAATGTGACTTAGGTTACAACAAAACACAAATACTGGTGGTCTTTGTTACAAGGTGCAAGTAGTCTGTTGGTGGGCAGCAATCACTCAATCTGAATGTGATGCAACTGTATCAAACACCCCTATTTCTGGTTTGTTGTCAAAAGTGCAACAATAAATTACTTTACACTTTACATTCTCTTGTTTCATATTCGAAAGCGCACTTTTTTTAGTGTGTGAGTGTAAATTTTAACAGAGCTGTAGACCAGTGGCGTAGGAATAGGGGGGGGGGGGTTGCCCGGGGTCTAGAGGGGCCCGGTTTTGAGACAAGCTTGATTTCAAAAGACCTGAGTATCACGATGGTCTGGAACCGGGCCCTGGATACTAAAAAAAAAAAAAAAAAGTAATTGTTTAAAACAATTGTTGAAGAGTTGCATAACAATCATGAAAGTATGTATGCGAGTTATCTTTACCTTGCCCCTACCCCACGGGGCCCTAGCCGTCGCCCTGGCGTCCAACAGTCATTCATTGATGGCTACATCCTGTCAATAATCCGCTGTTGATAGAATGTGCCTCATTCCACAGAAAACCTTTTGTTCACAAATGTGCACAGTCTGCAGTCACCACCCTCCAACCCCTTTAGAATACGACATGTCCACACTTTTAGTCAGTTTGTGATTATCTCTTGCTAATAGTCACGGTCGTTGCAAAAGCGCTGATTTCCTATTTTAATAATGTCCTCATATAAACATTTAAGCGGGATTAAAAAGCGTAAGAAGAAAACCGAGGAACTAGAAAAACAACGAAAAATGCCTAAAATAACTAGCTTTTTACTCAAAAGTAACACTGCGTCGTGTGATACCGGTAGTGCTAGTGACAATGTTAACGAATCCAATGGCGAATGGTGAGTACCAAGACTCGATGTCAATAATACTTAAAATTTATAATAATTGCCTAATAGTAAATAACATGCAGATTGTATGCGTCAATGACAGGGGCCCGCAAGCTAGCTGTAGCCCGGGGGCCCGTGGATTTCTAGCTACGCCACTGCTGTAGACAGAACTGAAAAAGAAGTATATTGTATTAAACCCCCTTCACATGTTCCGAAATAAATCACTCCTGCAGCTGAAAGCTAGTTTTGTGTTTTTTAAAATTCACATTTTATTTAATTTGTAAACAAAATACAATCAAATACAAGCTCGTGCTTTATTTTTTCTTTTTTCAGTTGTAGTTTTCACTTTTCAGTCGCATTTCAAAATCACATACAGACAAACAGAAACCCCAAGTCTGGCAAATTATTGTTCTAAAGTGTGGTTTCGCTTGCGGGCGTGTTACAGGTCTCGAGTGTCCCACCACCACCGTCAGTAGTACTACTTGCTTCTCTTCTTCGTCGGCCGGCACACTCTATAACAACCCGTAAAGCATCCGGCCGGCCACCGTTTCATAGACATAGGCGCGCACAAGTAAGCCTACCTGGTGCTCAATCCGAACCACGTCGCCAAGACGGTCGGCGACGACAGGAGTAAGGTCGTCGTCGGCAAGCCCGCGGTAGAGCCGCCGACTGTCGCCGACGGAAAGGTCAGCGGCGCAAGAACGTCTGCGTGACCATCCTGAGTTCGAGACCCGTCGGCTCGGAAAGGCTCGGGACGTCGGGTTGGCGAAGAGGCGCATAGAATACGCATGGAATGTCCAGGCATTGCAGAAGGCTGGTCACAGAGACGATCAGGGGCATTGACTACATGTTCAGCAGAGGAATACTATGTTGGGCGTTTTACAGTCACAGTGGAAGCTGACATGTCAGTCGAAAAACAGCCATCAGTTATTGAGCCCTGGAAGAACCAGCTGGTCTCGATGTGTCTGACCAATCCAAGGTGCACCACAGCTTCTCTGAGAGAAATGCAAGGCACTGAGATTATGTTTGCAAACAACCTGAGAAACAAAATCCAGCAGTATGGAACGTAGCCAGGACACAGCTTAGTGACTTGTTTCAAGCGAAGACCCGAGAAACAGAACTATGGAAGTATCGAATGATGGCCACGTCACTTAGCGAAAATAGATAGTGTAAAGCAGCACGCATTGTTTGTAACTGATATGCTATTGCCATTTATCAACGGACTAAATACGTATAAGTAGACTCAATCAAAAAGATAAAGACCAGTAGAATCAGAAATGTGTTAAAAAAATACACTTTGGAGAGAATGGTGACATATAAGAGGACACAGATTTAAAAGGGGTACTGGGAGAGGTGGTGGGCCTCGTTTTGTCTCCTCCTACGACAGGCAGAGTCAATCTAGACCAATTCTAATCCAGTGCCTGCAGGGGAAAGGTGATGAATGAAAAAAACAAACGGTATAATTTTTAAGATCATTTACGTATCCAAATATTGTCGTGAGCTGATGATCCAGGCCATTTACACAAAAGTTCGACCAAACCTAGGACAAACTGCAACATTAGTGATTTTGGTATGATTTTCTTCAGAAAACAATTCTCTTTAACACAGTCAAAACCCGCAAAAATCCGACGACTAGGATTTTTTTATATGAAGCTTTAATTAAAAAAATAATTATAATTACACTTCAAAATTTTAAATGTACCCAAACTAATCTAGTTTGGATTCAAATGAATGATTATAAGTGCAGGTTGATACTTGTTATGGTCAATGACTTCCTTCTATCATACAGAAGCTACTAGAGGTCAACAATGAGTCCTTAATTATTAACAAGATGTTACACAAAATAAATTTTAAATAATTAAATTGATATAACGGCATATCAATTTTCAAATATGTATTTATCTAAATATCATCAATGATTCTCTCCTTTCACGATGAGTATCCTTCCTATGAACTAACAATGTATAGACACATCAATATCAATATTTTAGAATATGTTTTCATAAAGCTATTTTCCAGAGTAGTTAGATAAATTATAATTTGAAACTACAACGGTCTCTTATCAAGTTACGTGGTCATATCGCTGTCACTGGTTAACAGATGTAAATATGAATTGGTATAGCTCATTCTATTGCATTCCTTGCAGGCAGACGAGCAAAAGCCCTTTTTCAGAATTAATCTAGGACCCTTAGATAGAGCTAATTACGGTCCTTTAGATCTCCAATGACAACAATGCACAACAATGAAAAATTCTCCTCTACATAACTATTAAGGACCCTTAGATAGAGCGTATCACGGCTTCCTAGATCAATTCTGAAAATCATCTATTCATTATCTGCTAATGACACCTCTTTTTTGAGTCTGGCAATCAGTTTTACAACACCGTATAACTTTCATAAGATCATCTGTGGCTGCTGCTATATCAGTCAAAATCGCAATGGTGTTCTATTTGCAAAGATATTCAATATTACAGCCCACCATACAATAAACCCACAGTGTAGATAGCATGGAGGTTGACGATCGGAGATCTTAACGAGCTGGGTGTAATATTTGAAGGATTTTTGGAACGAGCTGCGTCTGTGGTAGATACAGAAGATTTTTGCAAAATTTTAAGAACCTTTACAAAATCAACGGACTTCCTACACAGCATATAATATTGAAGAAATATTCAAATTCAGTGCAGGACCTGCACAGAATATCATGTCATGTATTAATGTTGTCAGGACATTTATACAATTATTGTGCATATATATATTGGTGAATAATAATTATTAATATGGTTACAATATTTTAAACTTATATCTAACTATATATTGTTAATATTAATATTTAGAAATATTGATATAATATTGGAAAGTAATTATACAGTTGTATGTATCATTTTAGCTGGAAATTCAACAAATACGTGATATACAAAGGAAGAATTGACATTTATGACCGCACAACATGTAAGTAGGTACCGCTTTTGACTGAGATTGTATTGTTCATCCAGTAAACAATTATATTAATAAAAATAATAAAAATAATTATAATTATTATTATTAATGCAAAATATACAAAACATACAAAGCTGCACATAAATAATAACAGACGGAGGTTCTGGGTTCGAGCCCCAGTCGGGGCAATTTTTTACGACGATAATATTGCTATCATTAAACAATTTTGTGTTTAAATTTCTTTTTCTTTGTTACTAAAGCATATCTTTACAACCGTACATTTAATAATCATAGTAATTTATAATAATAATAATCATAATAGTAACATATATATTTGTTGTACATTGTTATTATTCACAAATAATAACACTTAAATATATTTGCAAACATAGGATAGTATAAACAACAACAAAACTATACACTTTTATAATATAAATCGACAAACTCGGCCACGACCTGTCACCGGACAAAACGAAAATTTGAAGAAATTATTTTAACATAATCTTCATAAGATGAAAATAAGGCAATGCCATACACATGGAAGTACTTGACATTTATGTCCGTACAGCATGGTTAATCTGTGTTTGTATGATGTACAACAAGTAGAGTAATAATGAATAATTCATTATTAAAAATGTAATACGTAACACTAAGCAACATTTACGTAAATCTAGAAAAGCATATTTTCCTCGTTTTCAATTTCAAAATAAGCGGGCTTCCTGCGGCTGTGCTATTGGTTTTATATGGCTGTGCGTGGAGTGAGCGGTGAGCTGAGAGTTGGCAGTGAGCCCAAGCGGCAGGAATATGTCTATGGTGGCAGGGCGCAGGAAGTTTAGGCTGTACCGGCTGACGCAACGATCTTGGTAAGTAGCCTAGGCCCTAGTAACGTTATAATTTCAAATATAATTCTTAATGAATGTACGTATTACCTTATTATCATACCCTATACACACAGCTGTCATAATGGCAGGCGGCTATTATTGTAAATACACTTTGAAACACGAGGCATGCGTCTTTGTGTGTGGCATTTGTGATTTCACAAATTGCCATTTAGGCCCTACGACTTTCGATAGACCTAGGCCTAATAGTGTTGTGTGTAGGCCTAGGCCTAGCCTAGACTTAAAAGAGTGATACTATGTCTAAGAGGGTCTCTGGCAGACTCGGTTAGGCCTAGGCCTAGGCGTTATTATTTCAGCTTACTTAGGCCTGTTTACTCTAGGGCTACTAGGCTGGACCATACATTATGTGAATAGCTTTAAAGTGACGAAGACAAAGGATAGGCCCTAGGCCTATAGGGCTTTAAGCTCCTACGTCAAAAACCGCAACAAATTTTCATTTTTAATTTATATCACAAGAATGGGCTTCGAAATCAAAAATCTTAATCAACAGCGCACTGTGGTTTAGTAAACCCTACACATTGAATGCGCTAAGTCGTGACTTATATTATAATCAGTATGTTTTTTTCTAAATAATTAATTTTATTACTAATTATCGAATTATAATCAAAATACTACGTTAATGGTTATAATATTTTATTCAATCTGTAGGGCTTACCAAAGCAAAGTTCGCTGCTGATTTAGATTTTCGCTTTCTTGTTGCAATCTTGAGATATTATTTAATAATGAACATTTTCTGCGGTTTTTGACGTAGGCCTATGCCTAGGCCTATTCAAAATTACTTTCACTTCTCAGATTTGTTTTTTTGCTCGAAGCCAAGAAGTATTATTTTATTTTTAGTCTCCAACTTTAAACATTGTCGAAAGCAAATCATCATTGTTTTATTAGGCTAGTTTGAAACATAGGATCATAGTTTGTTCTACTAGGGCCTAGGGGCCCTAGATAGTTTCACTTTCAGCACAGATAGGCCTAGGCCTATATTATTACACTACGTGGTGTAACACTTAACTGCTGTGTACAGAACTTAAGCTACAGGCTAGTGGAGGCTTATCTGTGCTTTCAGTTTCTTTTTTATTGTTATATTTGTATTTTATACCCACAGCAAAAGCAATTGAATAATATCCAGTTTTAAGCGAGTCGTTGATTTGCGACGGGGCAAACACGTCCACATCAACATGTTAAGGAGATTGCCACGTTTTATACCACTTAGTGGATCTAATGCAATTGCTGTGGATCTAATTCCTGATCGGGGCCTATCAGTCTTCAATTAGGTTTTATCGATCCTCGTTCAGTGCACGTTTCCGGTCAGCTGTGAGATCAATCTCTCGTGATTGGCTAGCCTATGCATGCTTGTACAGACTTTCCTCGATCTTTTCGTTTGTTCGGTCGAAACTGTCACGTGATCACTCACTGTCTATATTTGGTATTGCCAGTTGGTAACACTGTTAGCATGGTTAGCATTCAAGATGGAGACAGTATGCACGCTATCATATTATCTGTAACAATAATGTGTGTAATAAACCTAATACAAATAAACCTATACGAAGTTTATTAATCATTTAAGAATATACGGTATTGTGCTACATGGAGAGCGAGTAACGAACGGTTAGTTCCAAATTTTAGGCATGCTGGAAACACACATGGAAACATTATTGATCCAAAATAATTTAATTACATAGTTGGCGTGAAGAGTAGGTGGATTTTTGTCACGATATGTTATGTTGCAAAGCATATTCAGGGCTCAAAAATTCCTATGCCCAGGTTTAGTCGAGCTGCCAACTACTCGCAAGTATCGAGTCGAGTAGTAAAAACAAAACAAAAACTGAAACCGCGACTTTAAAATCATAATTAAGGCCTAGGCTTTTAATTATTACTACAAAATAACGATTATATTATCAAATTCGCTTTCTAATTCGATGGCAGACCAAAGTTATTAATAATAACCGTTATTTATAAGTGACAATAAATATCGTCAAACGTACGCGAGCTGATTCAAGACAAAAACTTCAAAACTGCCGTCAAATTGTCATGATCTACGCATAATCATTTCAAATTCTTTCAACCCCGTTCCAACCGCTTCGTGGAAAAGACATTTAAATTAAAATTAATTAACTTAATCGAATCACACATTTCATGTTATTACACCGCATAATTTTGGCAGAAACTTAGGCTATTACGTGTTTTAACAAAATATTAAAACTTGACGAATTTTATTGCCTTTTATTTCACAAGTTTCAAGACACATCAACTCAACAACAAGTTCAAAGTAGTCATTGGCGGCCATATTGCCGAAATATTGCCCGAAATGAATTCTGGGTCGTTTCCAGCAGCGACGTCACGAAATGACGTCACTACCTATCAGCTGAAATGATGTTGAAAACGGTAGTCTGCACCTTTCCGAGGCCGTGAGTATAACGAAGGCCTCGACCTTTTCCGTACGGGCACTCGGTCAACTTCCGTTCAAATTAAGCTGCTGGAATACTCGACTCGGATATCATGAAAAACTCGCTCATGTTTGGTCGATTACCAACTACTCGACTCGACTCGCGTTTTCGAGTACTCGCAAATCCCTACCCAGGTTGCCCGGAACAACTAACGATGCACGTTCGGGCAACGTCCATACTCCAGAAAACAATTCAATATCAAACATTTTAACATTTAACAAATATGATCAACTTAAATTATTATAAACAGTAACAATTTGTTACAGACTTGTCAGTTAAGCAGAACGGGAGGCACATCAACAGCAGATGCCATTGGCGCATGCTTCGTCGCCTTATGACCGATGCAATGGGTGCTGATTACAGCTGGTTGGATTTAAAAAGAAAAAACGGTTCGACCGTCTCATTGTTAAAGATGTGTTGTTTGGTAAGTTATTTCCATGCTAATTGTTTAAGACTGACTACCTTTAGCCCACTTAGTGTCACTATTTAAATAAATTACTATATTAAATGTCTTCTCAAGTTATCAATATATATATTTTACACTTCCTCAGATGCTGTTCGACGACCTATAGCACGAGTACTCTGCACATTACTATTTCAACTCTACTTAAACTTACCACACACTGCTACTACTAACTACATCTACCACATGATACTACTAACTACATCTACCACACAATACTACTAACTACATCTAACACACAATACTACTAACTACATCTACCACACAATACTACTAACTACATCTACCACACAATACTACTAACTACATCTACCACACAATACTACTAACTACATCTACCACACAATACTACTAACTACGTCTACCACACAATACTACTAACTACGTCTACCACACAATACTACTAACTACATCTAACACACAATACTACTTACTACATCTACCACACAATACTACTAACTACATCTACCACACAATACTACTAACTACGTCTACCACACAATACTACTAACTACATCTACCACACAATACTACTAACTACATCTAACACACAATACTACGAACTACATCTAACACAGAATAATACTAACTACATCTACCACACAATACTACTTACTACATCTACCACACAATACTACTAACTACGTCTACCACACAATACTACTAACTACGTCTACCACACAATACTACTAACTACATCTAACACACAATACTACTTACTACATCTACCACACAATACTACTAACTACATCTACCACACAATACTACTAACTACGTCTACCACACAATACTACTAACTACATCTACCACACAATACTACTAACTACATCTAACACACAATACTACGAACTACATCTAACACAGAATAATACTAACTACATCTAACACACAATACTACTAACTACATCTACCACACAATACTACTAACTACATCTAACACACAATACTACTAACTACGTCTACCACACAATACTACACACTACATCTACCACACAATACTACTAACTACATCTAACACAGAATAATACTAACTACATCTAACACACAATACTACTAACTACATCTAACACACAATACTACGAACTACATCTAACACAGAATAATACTAACTACATCTAACACACAATACTACTAACTACATCTAACACACAATACTACTAACTACATCTAACACACAATACTACTAACTACATCTAACACACAATACTACTAACTACGTCTACCACACAATACTACTAACTACATCTACCACACACTACTACTAACTACATCTACCACACAATACTACTAACTACATCTACCACACAATACTACTAACTACATCTACCACACAATACTACTAACTACATCTATCACACAATACTACTAACTACATCTACCACACAATACTACTAACTACATCTACCATACAATACTACTAACTACATCTAACACACAATACTACTAACTACATCTACCACACAATACTACTAACTACATCTAACACACAATACTACTAACTACATCTACCACACAATACTAATTACTACCCACACAATACTACTAACTACATCTACCACACTCCTACTACTAACTACATCTACCACACAATACTACTAACTACATCTACCACACAATACTACTAATCACATCTACCACACAATACTACTAACTACATCTACCACACAATACTACTAACTACATCTACTACACAATACTACTAACTACATCTACCACACAATACTACTAACTACGTCTACCACACAATACTACTTACTACATCTACCACACAATACTACTAACTACATCTACCACACACTACTACTAACTACATCTACCACACAATACTACTAACTACATCTACCACACAATACTACTAACTACATCTACCACACAATACTACTAACTACATCTATCACACAATACTACTAACTACATCTACCACACAATACTACTAACTACATCTACCATACAATACTACTAACTACATCTAACACACAATACTACTAACTACATCTACCACACAATACTACTAACTACATCTAACACACAATACTACTAACTACATCTACCACACAATACTAATTACTACCCACACAATGCTACTAACTACATCTACCACACTCCTACTACTAACTACATCTACCACACAATACTACTAACTACATCTAACACACAATACTACTAACTACAGCTACCACACAATACTACTTACTACATCTACCACACAATACTACTTACTACATCTACCACACAATACTACTAACTACATCTACCACACAATACTACTAATCACATCTACCACACAATACTACTAACTACATCTACCACACAATACTACTAACTACATCTACCACACAATACTACTAACTACATCTACCACACAATACTACTAACTACGTCTACCACACAATACTACTTACTACATCTACCACACAATACTACTAACTACATCTAACACACAATACTACTAACTACATCTAACACAGAATAATACTAACTACATCTAACACACAATACTACTAACTACATCTACCACACAATACTACTAACTACATCTACCACACAATACTACAAACTACATCTACCACACAATACTACTAACTACATCTAACACAGAATAATACTAACTACATCTAACACACAATACTACTAACTACATCTACCACACAATACTACTAACTACATCTACCACACAATACTACAAACTTCATCTACCACACAATACTACTAACTACATCTACCACACAATACTACTAACTACAGCTACCACACAATACTACTAACTACATCTAACACACAATACTACTAACTACATCTAACACACAATACTACTTACTACATCTAACACACAATACTACTAACTACATCTACCACACAATACTACTAACTACATCTACCACACAATACTACTAACTACATCTAACACACAATACTACTAACTACGTCTACCACACAATACTACACACTACATCTACCACACAATACTACTAACTACATCTAACACAGAATAGTACTAACTACGTCTACCACACAATACTACTAACTACATCTAACACACAATACTACTAACTACATCTAACACACAATACTACTAACTACATCTAACACACAATACTACTAACTACATCTAACACACAATACTACTAACTACATCTAACACAGAATAGTACTAACTACGTCTACCACACAATACTACTAACTACATCTAACACACAATACTACTAACTACATCTAACACACAATACTACTAACTACATCTAACACACAATACTACTAACTACATCTAACACAGAATAATACTAACTACATCTAACACACAATACTACTAACTACATCTAACACACAATACTACTAACTACATCTAACACACAATACTACTAACTACATCTAACACAGAATAGTACTAACTACGTCTAACACACAATACTACTAACTACATCTAACACACAATACTACTAACTACATCTAACACACAATACTACTAACTACATCTAACACAGAATAATACTAACTACATCTAACACACAATACTACTAACTACATCTAACACACAATACTACTAACTACATCTAACACACAATACTACTAACTACATCTAACACAGAATAGTACTAACTACGTCTACCACACAATACTACTAACTACATCTAACACACAATACTACTAACTACATCTAACACACAATACTACTAACTACATCTAACACACAATACTACTAACTACATCTAACACAGAATAATACATACACTACATTAGCGTTGTGATGTGTACACGCGTAATATTTACTCGCGAGCATGAACATGATACGAATGTCGTGCAAATGTACCGATCAAAACAAAAAAACACGCGTGCCAACGAGTGCCAACGTTGACTCAACTAGTATCACATTTATTCATCGTTTAAAACAAAACTAATGAACTCGTTGTACAATATTTAAATTGCTTGCTCCACCGTGTTATTGTTCGTTTGTCGTCTTTACATTTTGAAATGATATATAAGCTTAATATTATACATTTATTTTTCTATTCTTCATTGATGGAAAATCCGAGCCTCTTCTGCAGTGCTGTCTTCAAAACTAAACACAAAAAATAATGTTAACATATTCTCCTAATTTGTGGTGATAGTTACAATATATTAGTTTGTTCCTGTACCTCTCTCCTGGTGTGGGATTACTGCAACTCGAAGGTCGTTGAAGGCGCATCGTCTTGAGGCAGCCCAACGCGTCGCTTGTAGATCTATTTCATGTAACAGAAGGACACATGAGTTACGTAAATGCTGTAAGAAATCGATAACATTGTAGTAACTGCAACTCGAAGGTCGTTGATGGCGCATCGTCTTGAGGCAGCCTAACGCGTATCTCCCTCGTAGTTCTATTTTATGTAACAGATAGACAAATGAACTACGTTAATAACTAAACAATCACGTAAATTATCTGCAAGATGAGTATATTGCTTTGTCGACTGTAAGCAAACAACCGAACCAAAACTTGTACTTTATATAGGTAGTTGAAATAGTTTAAACTGTGAAATTAATTTGTGATGTACATTAATAAACGAAGTTAATATTAATAACATCTACGTGATTTCGTGAGAACTAGGGTAAAGTATGTCCGCTCATAGTGGAAACGAAACGTTTAGATAATGACCAAGGTCCGTAAATCCCCTGGCGGGGATTCGTCCGCCCGACGGACCTTGGATAATGACCAATGTTCGTCTAATAGACCGTGAAATAAAGGGCCAACAGGTAGCGCGCTGTTGTCATTTTCTTGCAATTCTTATTCTTTCAAAGGGTGACATTCTTTCGACTTCCGTTATTATAAAATTGGCATCCGTGTTTTTCTAGTAAATCTTGGTGTACAAGCCGATTATAATGGTTCAATACACAAACATGGCCCATCAGCTCTAAACGTTTCGTTTCTACTATGAGCGGACAGGCTTTAAGAACGTGTATGGGAAGCAAATTAATGTTATAGGCATTACTGTTGATATTGTGAAGAAGACCATTTCATGGTCTTCTTCTGTTCTTTTCGATACAAGTTATTGACTGCTCTACCGGATGTGTTGCAATCCTAACTGGACGCATGCACAAGTTGAGTGCACCCGTGGAATGTGCATGTGTCAGGATTTCAACACTTTGTCGGGAGCGGGCAACGAACGGGTATCGTGAAGAACACCTGAGTCAGGTGGATTTGGTTTTGTTGAATGGACAACGTGTGCGGGAAGACGGGTTTGACTCGGGGAAGAGGTTGGATTGTTGGAACGAAAGAGGCGAGATTTGTCGGAGAAGAGACGAGAGCGGGGGCGTGTAGTAGAAGCATAGGCGTGCGCAGAGGTTGATCAATGGGGGGGCACAATAAATTCCCAATGCAAGTACTTCACGGCGGCGCCAATGGGGGGTGTGGGGGGGATGCCCCCCACAAAAAGCTCCGTAGGAGATTTTTTAAAGACACGCATTTTTAAACGTGTTTTTAAGCGTATTAGGAGGAGTACAGGTTGTCTGTTCAATGGGTTAATTTCACACAATTATTTGTGGATATCAGTGACATTGACATCACTGTTACAAAGTGAAGGAAGTGGTCAGTCCCACAGCCAAAATCTTGGCGGTAAGGCAACAGTTGATGTTGAGGCCGGTCAGCTGATTCTAACGTCATTCCAATGTAGGACTTTAGGTAATATTAGAAATGTCAGGCGTCAGCATTTTTGTCGCCCATTACGACAGGCACTATTCTGGACCTATTCTTTCCCGGGTCAAACGGGCAAGGCAGTTGGGGCAACAGTGACAGTTTGAGGAATATATTTAATATGAGGAAGGTGCTATAGGTCCTCTTCTCGTCTTTTACGATCGGCAGGCGTATGCGGTGGTATATCCTGGGCCAAATTCTATTTGAAAAAAAAAGCTCACCTATCCTAATGGGGGGGCCGCTGCCCCCCCTTGCCCCCCCTGCGCACGCCTATGAGTAGAAGGGAGACAACGAGGACTTGACCGGGGATCCGACCGAGGGGCGAGCCAGGACCAGTGGATTGGCAGGGTTGCTGTACCAAGCCTACATAAAGGGTAGGATGATGTTCTGTGAGATTGTGTTTTCTTTAAATTAAATTGTACCCACGCCCCAGACACTCAATGCAACAGTTAAAGGGATGACCATCTAGGGTAAAGGTTTAAGATCAATACACGTAACTCTCGTATTTTGGAATCTGTCTTTTAATGGTGTCCACCCTGCATGATCCATGACCCACAAAAAATACGATCCTGGTCAAGATTAGGGGAAAACTGGGTCCCGTAGCTTGACATCAGCTACGCCCCCCAAGCCAATCAAGGCAACAACATCTGTCTTGGGGCTCAGTCTACCCTTTTTCTTCACATGGTGGAGGTCGCCGGTTTTGTAGGGTTGTAATACCATAAATATAATGGGTTTATGCAGGTGTGATTACCAAATTATGGTTGTAGGAACGGGTTACGCGTTTTGATAAAATATGTACTGCTCGAAATTGAGTGCTCGAAATTGAGATGTTGTATTTTTGGGTCAGACACTGTTGCGAGGGTGCGTGGGTTGCGAGGTTATTATTATTGGTCAGGAATTAGCACGTGGTGTGATGGTTTGGTTATGGTGAATGTGTTTTGTGCCACGTTTTTTTGGATAAGGCTATGCATTGCGTTGAAGGTGTATTGATGTCCTCGAAGGGGTGTAAAGACACGTGTGGTGTTGTAGTGAGTTGTGCATTATAGGCGATTTAGGATGTAATGATGGTCTCCGTTCACACTGAAAGGGTGTGTTGTACACTGAATGTAGGGGTTTACGCCCTGAATGCCTCTTGGGGCCAGTGTGCGATCACCTGGAAGGTGTGGACGGGGAACGTCGGGTCGTCGGTTCGATTCCTGGATGGGTGCAGCAGTGTACTTGTAGTGTATATACGTTGTGTAGTTCAACCGTTTATTCCCTCTTAAGCGCCTTGCTGTGCTAGTTTAGGGGGGGCTTACGATTAGTTTATACTGTATTCTTAGCAATAGGATAGTAATTATTATTGTTATATATACATACTAATTTGAGTGTTGTTTATTTGGCTGTATATTTTGTATACTACTTTATTATTAAGATACTGTAATTGTTTTTTATTCTGTCGGTTCATGCACTGTGGAATTGTCCGTGCCCGAGATTAATACGTCCTAAGACGAACGGATGTGAACTTCGGACTGAAGTGATGAATCGACGTTTCTTACGTGAATTGTGCGTGTGGTTGAATGAAAGGTTATCGCCCGAGGTAACGAGGATAATCGCGTTGTTGATGTATGAGGTGCGATGCAGTTACTAAGATAACTTTTTTCTGGTGACTTTATGGTCACAATGATTGGTTATTGTTATCATACTATTTGGATGTATGAAATTGAGATGCAGTTATGGAGATAACTTTTATTCTGGTGACTTTATGGTCACAATGATTGGTTGTTGATCGATGTCATACGATGTGGATGTATGAAATTGAGATGCAGTTATTGAGGTAACTTTTATTCTGGTGACTTTATGGTCACAATTATTAGTTATTGGGGTCATGTGATATGGACATATGGAATTGGGATATTATTTGGTGACTTTATGGTCACAATTATTGAATATTGAGGTCGTTATGCGATTTGGTTGAACGAGAGTTATTTGTTGTTATTGACTCTTATTTGGTGACTTTATGGTCACAATTATTGAATATTGAGGTCGTTATGCGATTTGGTTGAACGAGAGTTATTTGTTGTTATTGACTCTTATTTGGTGACTTTATGGTCACAGTTATTGAATGTTGAGGTCAATATGCGATTTGGTTGAACGAGAGTTGTTTGTTGTTATTGACTCTTATTTGGTGACTTTATGGTCACAATATTGGTGGTGTCGTTGACGGTTGATGTTGGATGGATTTTGATGGGGAAATTGTAATTCCTCATTGATTTTGATTTGGAGGTGATTGCTTTGGACATGAGTGATCTCATGATTTGTGGAGATTTGTTGGATCTGCTTGTTGGCAGAGTTTTGTTCTTTTCTGTGATATGGAAACATGTCATGGATACTGTGCGGTGGAATGCTGACGACGGCTTTTTGGACGTTGTATGGCCGATACTTGTAGTCCTTTGCATAACGCTCGAAAAAGGCCTGGTCGGTATAAAATTTGGGTCAAAGGATGACATATATCAAATGAAAGCTTGAGACGAGCACTATTCAAAAAACCATGATATACCTCTGGCAAATCCAGCTTTCTATGTCAAAAGCAGGGTCAAAGGTCAAATTTGTTATTTTTTTAATAATTTTTAATTAATTAATGAAAAATGTTTGCAAGTTAAGGCATACACTTTTAGTAAGATAATTGTATTAATTTTATTTAAAAATAAAGAAATTACCTACTTAACCTTTTTTGACCTTGACTGGGGTCAATTTCCTCAAAATGGGTAATTTCTAAAATTTTCTTCGATTTATTGGCCAATATTCATTATATCAACGTACTTACTCATAAATACGTTAAAATGAATAGTTCTTATTGTTATCACATTGTTTGCACGGTATTCATTCAAAATGGCGGTCAAAGGTCAATAGGTAAGTATCGTCATACTAGGTCTAGTAACTAAAATATTACTTGTGGGTACTCTAAAGACGTAGAATTTTAATTGCAAGTACAATAACGAATAATAATATTGTCTTAATCGTAAGAGAATGTAATTGTCGTATAACTTATAAACTATTTAAATTAATTACTGAACATTATTAAATGTGGTCAGCAATCATGATATTCTTGAATTGGTGTGCTACTGTAACAAAATACGGTTTTAGAAAAGAGCCGGACTATGTTCAGATACGTGATATGATACTAGTATTATGTTATATCTACCTTAGCAGTCACTGTCCAAGTCGTCAGATTAATCACCTTCTGACTCACTGGAATTCTCATGCTGGCTACTGGTTCTGGTACTGGTATTTGTACAATCCGTCAGCTTACAAGCGTGGGTACACTTCTATTGATTGGCCAAACACTCACATGTTGGCATCTTGCAAACACGGCCACAGTTACAGAATAGGAGATCCATAACGGTCAAAGATGCTAGAGTGCCAACCGGCCACGCATTGCTCAGATCTCCTTCTGCCGTGGTTTTCCATGTATAGCCGCATGGATCAGGAACATCAGGGTTGGCGTCCAAACAACAACGTATCCAGACCGCTGTTTGGTATTTAGCTCGCAGCCGCAGGATATGAAGCAGTAGACAATCATTTCAAGGTGTAGCTGATTAGACTCTTGATCACATTTACTTTTAAAAAGCTCGTAGCGCAGCTGGTTGACGCTTGACTACCAAAAATCAAACACACTTCGAAGATGTGTAAAAACTAGCAAGTTCGTTGGGATTCGAAGTATGTTATACCCTTCCTGACCTTCATGCACTGGTTGTGACAAAGGTTGGAATTCATAGTCGGCCACTTCACCTAGGGGCACCCAATGTTGCTATGGATATGTTTTCTATAGGGGAAAAAACATGCATGAAACTGTTACTTTGTTAATAATGGGCGCATCTAGGTGTAGGGGACGACTATGAGTTCCAACCTGAGTGAGCTCATTCAGTGGTAAAGGGAAATAGAGAACTTTGAATATCATGAGAAAAAACCCGCATTTCTGTGTCAAGCTTAGCAAGGTGGGTCAGTCCTGGAGAGTTTCTATCGATGCCATCAAAAAAACTCGAAGAGTTTGTCTGTTAACTCTGTTCTTTGACCACGACTCTGTCATGCGTCAACCAGCTGCGCTACGAGCTTTTTAGAAGAAAGTGTGATGATATCCAGTCTAATTAGCTACCACCTTGTAACGATTGTTACTGCTTCATATCCTGCGACTGCGAGTTATCAACCAAACACGATCTGCTTGGAAGCCAACCCTAATGTTCCTGATCCGCGTGGCTATGGATGGAAAACCACGGCAGAAGGAGATCTGAGCAACAAGTGGATGATTGGAACTCCAGTACCTTTGACCGTTATGGATCTCCTAGCCTGTAACTGTTGCCGTGTTTCCAATCAGCTGAAGTGTACCCACGCTTGTAAGCTGAAGGACTGTCCAAATATCGGTACCCAGCATAAGAATTCCAGTGAATCAGAAGGTGATTTATCTGACAACTTCAATTTTGGTGATTTTGACTTCAATTTTGATTAATTTGACGACTAGACAGTGACTGCTAGGACAGATATCATATCATACTATCATATCACGTATCTGAGCATGGCCATGCTCTTTTCTAAAAATGTATTTTGTTGCAGTTGCACACCCATTCAAGAATACCCTGATATCTGAGGACATTAATTAGAAATTCAGTAACAATCTTAAGTAGTTTATAAGTTATATGATAATTACATTCTCTGACGATTACAACATAATATTATTATTAGTTATTGTAATTGTAGTTAAAATTCTGCGTCTTTAGAGTACCCACAAGTAATATTTTAGTTACTAAACATAGTTTGACGATTCTTACCTATTGACCTTTGACCGCCATTTTGAATGAATACCGTGCAAACAATGTGATAACAATAAGAAATATTCATTTTAACGTATTTATGAGTAAGTATGTCGATATAATGAATATTGGCCAATAAATCGAGGCAAATTTTAGAAAATACCCATTTTGAGGAAATTGACCCCAATCAAGGTCCAAAAAGGTAAAGTGGGTAATTTAATATTTTTTAAATAACATAATACATTTGCCTTACTAAAAGTTTATGTTTAAACTTACAAACATTTGTGATTATTTAATTAAAAATTCTTAAAAATATTACAAATTTGACCTTTGACCCTAGTTTTGACATAGAAAGCTGGATTTGCCAGAGGTATATCATAGTTTTTTGAAAAGTGCTCGTCTCAAGCTTTCATTTGATATATGTCATCCTTTGACCCAAATTTTATACCGTCATTCTCGTTATGCAAAGGACTATTGACGTTGGCAAAAAGGGAGTGCGATCTGTACTACGTTCACGCTAGCCTGTTTTATGCTGTTCCCTTGGTCGGATATATGTTGTGTTAGGGTGGCCACCCTGTCATGACGTGTTAGGTGTTTATGTCATCTTGGGCTTGTGCAGCGTAGAGGTTACGATGGAATGTCATTGGTGGTTAGAGTATATTTTTAATTTAATTTACGTTTAAGGTAGACTTATGGCCTTCAGCCTGACTGATATCTTCATAAAGAAGGTTTGTTTAGTCTTTATTTATGTGCTATCGATGGCACTTAGGTTGAGTGGTACATTTAGGGTTTGTTTGGACATTCCATTGGTACGTTTTCGAGGGAGTTTTGCGAGTGGTTTTGGGTTTACTTCTCATGATGGTGGCCAAGAAATCCGTGTTTCATGTTGCGTGAAATGGGGTATAAGTGATTACTCTCGATTGTCAGCGTACATAAGTTGTTTTGCTGTAATGCCGACAAGGTATGCTGCTAAAATGCTGGTGGAAAGACGCAACGAGGACGCATGTCTGTTTTTTTTCGGTGCATTGTCCTGTTCAGACTATGATGAGGATTTTAATTGACTTTGCTTTTGACTGATTTTGATGATGATGATGATGAGGTTGAGATGTTTACAGTTTAGATATTGTTTTAAATAGTTTTGTTTTGGGTTCTGTGAATTTTAGTTACGTTTGACGGAAGGAAATACATGGCTTTAGTTGTAAGGAACGTTGTCATAGTGTTCGCGCCATTTATTCGTCGCTGGTGATATGTATTTTCTCGGTGTTGGTTTACCTGTATATTATTTTCATATGTTTCGATTTTCGGCCAATCACGTCATCTCTTACAGTTTTCCTGTTTAAAGCTCGTTTGCATTATCTCTTATCTCGTCAGTATTGTTCCGGTCTCCGACCTCGTCGGTCACGTTCAGTTTCTCTCTCAGTTATTCTCTCGTGCATCCAGACTGTTTCTACGCTGCATGTCCTGGGTTCGATCGCCTTCCAGGCATTTTCATCTTTCCTTCTTTTCTCTTCTAAACTCGAGTTGCTTTCTTCTATCTCTTTCTCTACGGGAACCTTCCGCCTGTCGCTATCATCTACGCTTCGTCATCTTTTGAACATCATTTGGGTAAGTCTATATCAAAAATTATACAGTCCACTAAAAACTCCTCGGAGTGAGCACCCCGGCTCAAACATATGGTCCTCGCGGAGCCGAATTGTCCGGTAATTTTCTGCATTTTTCTCGAAGATTTTCTCAATCAAGGTCAGTCCTTAGTTGGTCGCACAATATACACGTCATTGAGTGTTGTGTGTTTCCGCTCTCGTATTCTATTGATTGTGCTGTTCAGTGTGTGTCTCTTACGTACGTCGTACATCCCTTGTATTTCTAACATTGTAGTTTGCATTTTCGATCATAATGGTCGATATTACGGCAGAACTAAACAAGTTAGTTGCTCGACGCGAGTTCATATTCGCGTCCGCCCAACGAACGTACACTGCGTTCGAAAAAATAAAACCTGAACAAGTTGAGTCACATAGGCCTCGGTTCGATGAATTATCTGTTTTGAAATCGGATTTTCAAGAAATTCAAATGTCCATTGCCGATCTCAACACTCAAGTAGTTCTTTCTGCCAAGCCGATCGAAATAGACAAAGTTCTGGAGAGTTTTGAAACGTTGTTTTACGCTGCCAAATCTTGGTCTCTCACGGCTGATAAATTAAATCAGCGTCCTGCTGTAACTCAACCTGGGTCTCTACCCGCTTCAGTCAAACCATCCATTGCGTTGCCTGTCATAGATCTTCCCAAATTCAAAGGTGACATTTGTAAATGGCCCGAGTTCTATGCTCTATTCAAGTCTCTTATTGATGATAATAAGTCATTAAGTAATGTTCAAAAATTACACTATTAATAAACTTCGTTGTCTGAAATACCGTTGGCACTCATCTCAGAGTTTCAAATAATTGAGGAAAATTATCCCCTCGCTTTGCAAACGCTCGTCTCTCGTTATCAAAACAAGCGATTATTAGGGAGCTTGTATGTTCACAAGATTTTAGATTTTGTTCCTCTGAAAACGTCATCTTATGACGGTCTTCAAGCATTTCTCAAAGTACATCGCAATTCTGTCGACTCTTTGAAAGCCCTGAATATTCCTGACCTGGGTGATTTCCTTCTACTGTGTTTGGCATAAGCTAACCTCGATACGTCATCTCGCAAGGCTTTTGAAACCAAACAATCGTCTAATTCGACTCCCGAATATAAATCGCTTATTGATTTTGTCGAAGACCAATCTAAAGTAATGGAGTTATGTGCTGTCGGTAAAAACTCAGTCACTTCTGTCAAAAGTTCTCCCCCTGTGAAGAAAGTAAATACGTTGATGGTGTCATCTGATGTTTCGAACTTGAGTTCAAAACCATCTCACAATGACTCATCTCGCAATCACGCTCATACTAACGTGTCCACTTGTCCGTTATGTAAGGCTTCGCATTCATTATATCAATGTAATGCTTTCCGTGGTTTAACCGTAGACCAACGTTACAACACTCTGCGACAGTTAAAACGCTGTTTTAATTGTATGGGTGCACATCTACGAACCCAATGCAGTTCGACAAAGTCTTGTTCCGTGTGTCATAGTACCAGACATCACTCTATGTTGCATGTAGACTCCACTCAGTCTTCCGTGGACGATACTCCTGTCTCCGATCAAGGCCATCAGGTGCCACAGACTCTGTCGTGTCAAGTCCGGGGTTCGAACCCCACTCATCAAACTGTCATATTGGGCACCGTTCGCGCACTCATAAGTGATGCCCACGGGATATTGCACCCATTTCGCGTGGTTATTGACTCCGGGTCGCAAATCTCTGCCATCACTAATTCGTTAGTGCAACGTTAGGGTTTAAAGGTCAAACCAGCCACCGCCCAACTGTCAGGTGTTGGTCAAATTCATGCTCGTGTGCATGGTATCGTTCAATGCAGTATAGCTTCTCGACGTTCTAAGCAACCGGCTATGCATGTCAACGCGCACGTTCTCTCAACCATTGCCGGCAATTTGCCTACTTCCTCCGTGTCCACTGAGGTCATAAAGCGCTATCATGACCTTGACCTCGCTGACGATCACTTCAATGTTCCCGGACCCATTGATTTTCTCATTGGTGCCGATCTCTACTCTGACATTCTCTGTAAAACTGGAAACACAATCGTAGGCAGCAAACCTGCTGCACTCAACACAGTTTTCGGTTGGGTGATTTTGGGTCCAGTCAACTCTTCTGAACCTGCACCTGAGTCATCCTACTCATTTCTCGCCGTGGCCAATACTCCTTTGGAACACACTCTTCGTCTCTTCTGGGAAACAGAAGAAGTTAGTCGACCCCCCTCTCTAGACCCATTGGATTCGCTCGCTGAAGAGCATTTCATTAAAACCCACTCTCGCGACCCATGCGGTCGCTACTCGGTCGCTCTACCTTTCAAGCCTGACTGCATCATGCCAGGCTATAATCGTGACGTCGCGCTCAAGAACTTTGTCAGTTTGGAGCGTCGTCTAAAGCGTGATCCTCCACTTCATGACACCTATCACGAGTTCATGAGTGAATACGCTCGTTCACTGCACATGCAGCCTGCTTCTCAACCTCCAGAGTACATTATCCCGCACCATTGTGTACACAAGGTCACAAGCTCTACCACTAAATTGCGAGTGGTATTCAACGCCTCCTCCCCTGATAAACGTGGAGTTGCTCTCAACCACGTCTTGCTCAGTGGTCCCAAACTTCAGAGTGACCTTCCCCGGGTTCTCACCACCAATCGTGTCTATCCCGTAGCCCTGTGCGCGGACGTGAGACAGATGTACCGTCAAATCCTTGAACACCAGGACGACCGTGTCTATCAGCACATATTTTGGCGCCCTGAGCCTTCCTCCCCTGTTATTGAGTGCGAGCTCAATACAGTAACTTACGGTCTCACGCCCTCTGCTTTCCAGGCCCAAAGAGTGTTGCAGCAACTTGTCAAGGACGAGGGCGCGCAGTTTCCTTTCGCTTCACGCGCCCTCACTTCAAACATCTACATCGATGACATAGTATCCGGTGCCAGTGACCTTGACGAAGCTCTCGCGCTTCGCGCTGAGTTGCAATCAATCACTCAGTGCGCCGGGGTCGAACTTCGCAAATGGGCTAGCAACTCTCCCGACGCTCTTAGCGCTCTTCCCCAGGACCACCTGGAGACTCCCCTGGTATTCTCTAACGATGAGCAGACTCTGAAAATTCTTGGATTGTTGTGGGACCCTCGCTCTGATTGCTTCAGTTTTCACACTCTACTTTTCGAAGGTTGTGTTACCAAACGTTCCATACTCTCCTACATTGCGCGCATATTCGACCCTCTTGGGTTTCTCACCCCTTTCCTCTCCTGGATGAAGGTGTTCATGCAGAATCTCTGGCTCTTGCTCGTGGAGTGGGACGAATCACTTCCGGAGTCGCTTTCTCAGACTTGGATCACTGCCATCGAAAGCGTGTCCAAGTTGATTGATGTCAGTGTTCCGCGCCTCCTTGTTTTGAGTGACGCCACCTACCGGCTTGTGGGGTTTTGTGACGCCTCCGAGAAGGCCTATGCTGCTACTCTCTATTTGCACGTTGAGACGTGCTCGCAATCTCATGTCAGACTGTTGAGAGGCAGGAGCAAGGTCGCGCCCGTCAAGCTTCTCACTGTCCCTAAACTGGAGCTCAGTGGCGCATTGTTATTGTCTCGGGTGTTGAAAGATGCCCTGCCCGCTCTCGAGTCCTTGCACATAGAAACAGTGTTGCTCTATACCGATTCCACGATCGTACTTGCCTGACTCTCTACCCCCCCGCACCAGCTTAAGACTTTCGTCGCCAATCGAGTGGTTGAAATTCTCGAGACCACTTCTCCTCTGAACTGGTCTCACGTTCGTTCCGAAGAGAACCCTGCCGACTGTGCCTCTCGGGGACTTCTTCCCATGGACTTGTTGAACCATCCCATATGGTTCTCTGGTCCCCCGTTCATGCGTTCGCCCCCCTTTACGTGGCCTCGCTCTGTCCCCTTGCGTGAACCTAGCCACGAGGTGCCTGAGCTAAAAGCGTGTCCCACAGTTCTGATCAGTCTTGATCCCGTTGTCGACCCTCTGCTAGTTAAGCTGCAAAGCTTCTCCTCGCTCGTCAAAGCCAAGCGCGTGTTTGGTCACGTGGTACGCTTTTCCCGCATTTTGTTTGCTCGCCGAAGTCAGCTTGCTTCCCCCACTGGTCCCCTGCTTCCGTCCGAACTTGAGGACGCGATGCGTTTGTTCGTACGCATCACTCAACGACATTATTTCGCCAATGAGTTCAAGCAATTGGCGAAACACTCGCCCGTGTCTCACCGCATCGCCCCCCTCAAACCCTTCATTGACTCCCGTGGGTTTCTCAGGGTGGGCGGCAGACTTCACTACTCTTCACTTCCCGAGGACGCACGTCATCCGCTCTTGCTTCCCAAAGAAGCTCATCTGTTCGCACTCTTGTGTGATGCTTTTCATCTCACGTCATTGCACTCTGGCCCTCGCACTGTCCAAGCTCTCATTCAGCAGATGAATTGGATCGTTGCTTTACGCGGTTTATTGCGGCAACGCATTTGACGTTGCTTAACCTGTTTCAAATTCCGCGCCAAGCCTGTTCAGCCAATCATGGCTGAGCTGCCTGAACCTCGCGCTAAGCCTTCACGCGCTTTCCTCAACGTAGGCACTGACTACGCTGGCCCTTTCTCCGTGAAGACGAGTCCCCGCCGTAACGCCCCCATCGTCAAGGGTTATTTGTGCCTGTTCATCTGCATGGCCACTAAGGCTGTTCACCTAGAGTTGGTTTCGGACTTATCCACTGAAGCCTTCCTGGCCTGTCTTGATCGGTTTCTCGCTCGTCGTGGCCTCCCCGCTCATATTTATTAAATAAATAAATAAATAAATAAATAAATTCACATTTAGAGTCTACCCACTTAGTAACTAAACTGATTTGCAGTGGGGGACTTTTATTTAAAGTGACTAAACCAACCCTGTAGGCTTCGAACACCATCGACGAGTGAGCGATAACCAATCAAAGATAGATATTTCAAATATGAAACATATGAATCAGTGATTGGACAGTGCGAACACCTGCGGACAAATGCCAGAATCAACAAGGCCGATTCAGAACAACTTTGAATTTATTGAGTGCTTCGTTGCTAGGACGGCTCCAAAGTCACCGTTTACTTATTCCTAAGCCAAGAAGTAATGGAACTGAATCCAAATTAGAAGTTAAAAAACTTCTGCCTGAAGCGAGATTTGAACCCGGGACCTTCTGCATTGGAAGCAGGGATGCTAACCACTGGACCAACGAGCCGACTGTGGTCGAAATTACGTTGGTGCTGCCCGTACGCTCCGCGAGATACACGATTCTCTCACCTCAGCTGAAACTACTATCGCTGACAAGCTCGCTCTACGTAATGTTCAGTGGCACTTCAACCCCCCTTACGCCCCTAATTTCGGTGGCCTATGGGAAGCTGGAGTGAAGTCCGCCAAACTACTTCTACATAGATTAATTAAGGATTCCTCCCTTAATTTCGAGGAGTATTCTACCCTGTTTGCACGTATTGAAGCCGTGTTGAATAGTCGACCTCTTTGTGCCACTTCGTTCGACCCCCTGGAAGGCCCTGATTACCTTTCCCCCGCCCACTTGTTGATTGGCACCTCACTTCTCGCACCCCCTGAAACAGCTATCGCCGAGTCTACTTCTCACCTTTCTCGTTGGCATCAAGTCCGTCAGCTGCATCAATCCTTCTGGACGCGTTGGTCCAGAGAGAACCTGCATACGCAAATGCAGCGTGGGAAGTGGGTGCGCGCGTGTCCTAATCTCAAGGTCGGTGACGTCGTCTTCGTGTTGGAACCCGCCACTACCCCTTTATCTTGGCCTATTGGCAGGGTGGTTCAGGTGTGCCCTGGTAACGACGACGTCGTCCGAGTCGCGTCCGTTCGCACGTCTAAAGGAGTGTTCACCTGACCGGTGAACAAGTTAGTTACCCTCCCCTCTCTTTAGTCGTTTGTTTCGGAGTGTTGTTAGATTTAGTTTTGTAGTTCTTAGGTTGTTATTTCTCATTGTCCTATCTAAAATTGGTCTATTTTAGGTGGGCGGTATGTTCGCGCCATTTATTCGTCGCTGGTGATATGTATTTTCTTGGTGTTGGTTTATCTGTATATTATTTTCATATGTTTCGATTTTCGGCCAATCACGTCATCTCTTACAGTTTTCCTGTTTAGAGCTCGTTTGCATTATCTCTTATCTCGTCAGTATTGTTCCGGTCTCCGACCTCGTCGGTCACGTTCAGTTTCTCTCTCAGTTATTCTCTCGTGCATCCAGACTGTTTCTACGCTGCATGTCCTGGGTTCGATCGCCTTCCAGGCATTTTCATCTTTCCTTCTTTTCTCTTCTAAACTCGAGTTTCTTTCTTCTATCTCTTTCTCTACGGCAACCTTCTGCCTGTCGCTATCATCTACGCTTCGTCATCTTTTGAACATCATTGGGGTAAGTCTACATCAAAAATTATACAGTCCACTAAAAACTCCTCGGAGTGAGCACCCCGGCTCAAATACATTGTATTTGTTAGTAAATGCATTTTCGTTTGAATTTTGTTTTCTCGCGGTTCTGAATAGATTTCCTCAGTAAGATGATTTGTTTTGAATGAAATTTCCGTTACGAAACATATTAAAATTAAAAAATAACTATTTGTTACTTAGTCGTTGATTGATGTTTTGAAATTATTGGTTTTCTTCGCAACTATTACCATGTGTCTCTTAATGTCAGCTGTCAGTCACGCTGTGTTTACGTTGTTGTAACACGTGCGTAGCCTTGTGGCTCAGTCTGGCGTCAGCGGAATTCGCTGGATGCGAGTGTGTAACCTTGACTGGTGACTGGCGCAAGATTGTTATATGTTACAGGCACAGTCCACTAACACGCTGACGTTTCAACTTGACGCCGTACATGCCTGCGAACCGAGCTGTCACCAGGGAATTGCCAGGGTGAGCTCACTTGTAACCCCGAGGGTTACGTTTTCTTTTGGATCGAGATTGACACTCGGACAAAACAACAACAAGATGAAATTATTATAGTTTTGGTTTGTACAAAGACTCGTTAGGTAGGACATTTTCTTTGTTTTATGTTGGTATTATAACACACAGGCAATTTTAAATATGCTCTTGTTTTTCTCTTTGGTTTTACGCCTGTGTGCAAGCTGGTTAGAGTTTTCAAGGGCGTTTGTCGCCGTTAGGGTTTCTGCCCTTCAGGTGGAACTTCTATAGGACGAGTCTTTGTTTCTCATTTAAGGTTTTAGCGGCCTGTAAGGGTCGGACGTGAATTGTTGCATTGTGGGTACGGTGTTAGGGTATTGCATTTATTGGATAGGTTTGGTGCAGTGATTGGGTCATGATACTGGTCCATGAAGCTTGAAGATGCTACTTGAAGTCATAAAGATCAACATGCAAGGCCGAGACTGTACGATACAAAGTTCAACAATTCACATACTCATGAAACTACTGAAGACTGATGGGGGATGCCTTTGCCTGATGTACTTGCCGGGTTGAAGAAAATGTTGATGGATGCAAATAGAAGAGGTGCCCAAAGTCTGAAGAGGATTCTGCCGCAAGGAGTGCGTGGGCATTCGAACGATGAGGTCATCGTTCATTGGGGAGCCGGGTATGTGAAGATGACCATTTCATGGTCTTCTTCTGTTCTTTTCGATACAAGTTATTGACGACTCTACCGGATGTGTTGCAATCCTAACTGGACGCATGCACAAGTTGAGTGTACCCGTGGAATGTGCATGTGTCAGGATTTCAACACTTTGTCGGGAGCGGGCAACGAACGGGTATCGTGAAGAACACCTGAGTCAGGTGGATTTGGTTTTGTTGAATGGACAACGTGTGCGGGAAGACGGGTTTGACTCGGGGAAGAGGTTGGATTGTTGGAACGAAAGAGGCGAGATTTGTCGGAGAAGAGACGAGAGCGGGGGCGTGTAGTAGAAGGGAGACAACGAGGACTTGACCGGGGATCCGACCGAGGGGCGAGCCAGGACCAGTGGATTGGCAGGGTTGCTGTACCAAGCCTACATAAAGGGTAGGATGATGTTCTGTGAGATTGTGTTTTCTTTAAATTAAATTGTACCCACGCCCCAGACACTCAATGCAACAGTTAAAGGGATGACCATCTAGGGTAAAGGTTTAAGATCAATACACGTAACTCTCGTATTTTGGAATCTGTCTTTTAATGGTGTCCACCCTGCATGATCCATGACCCACAAAAAACCCGATCCTGGTCAAGATTAGGGGAAAACTGGGTCCCGTAGCTTAACATCAGCTACGCCTCCCAAGCCAATCAAGGCAACAACATCTGTCTTGGGGCTCAGTCTACCCTTTTTCTTCACAATATTTTGGATAAATTGGGACCCACACTCATGATATAACACAGTTTTTAAACGGAATGTACCGTTCTTCATAAACATTCTCAACAAAAAAATGACAGTATAGTTAACAACCTAGATTCTAGACTAACCGTTTTGATTAAATATGTCGAATAATAGTTTTACATCGTAGAGTAGTATTTAGAAACTTAATTGCATTATGATAAGAAAAAGTGCAATTTAAAAAAAAAAATACAGGCACTTTAGAAAGTTTATAAATTAATGATATTTACCAGAATTGTTTCCAACTAATTCTTACTCGTGATTTTATACACAAGCCTGTATTGGAATTATTCGTCCTAATGTAAAGAGGTACGCGTGCTGTACCGCCTTAAAGAAAAAAAAATATGATGAAATCTACTTATTATATGATGTTGTCCTTAGCTCACATCATATCAATGTAAGAATAGTTTTATCGCCGTAGCAACAACGCTTGTATTTTGCAACACACTCACCCCACGCTGTCTTGTCCCATAGTGACGTCACGGCTAACTAGACACAATGTATACATGCGCGCTTTCTCTGCGAAGATCTGCCTCGTGTTTAGTGAGAGTTGGAGTAAGTCTCGAAGATATCCATCGACGTCGTCTGCAACTGCAATACAAAGCAAACGGAGAAGCAACACACACAAAGAATAGGTTACACCCCCCCCCCCCCCCCCCCCACCAAACGATTTGTTCTAAGAGTGGCTAATACCACTGAACGAACACACACACACACCGGCGGACATCTATACCAGAAAAAATGCACGCCGCCCGAAGGTAGGGAATACACTAAATCCGGTATAAAATCTGTCGAGTGCATGAATACCCAAGTGGCACTGCCAACCTTCGCGATCAAACTGTCCGTAATGGACAGAACCCATGAAGTTCCCGGGTCCTCTGAAAAGAACCTCAAAGGAACTATACGACTTTAATGCTTTAAACGCGGTCCTAAAGAAAGACATCTCACTCTCACCCTCTCATCTGAAAGGTGTTCAACCAAACAAAATGCACGCCGCCCGAAGGTAGGGAATACACTAAGTCCAGTATAGAAACCAGTCAGTGATACAGGCAGAAAATAAGATACAAATCTTTAGGAGTTGTTAAAAGGAGTAATTTAATTTTAATTGTGCTCACCCAGCATGATGTGCCGACATCTCAATGGGCGAAGTGAACTCTCCACTTCTTCTTCTTGCTGCATGGGGTGGTGTCCGAGTGCTCCATGGAAGAGATCACCTCGTCACCTGCCGAGAAGATGCGGCGGGTCGCTGAGTGCTCTGCTGTCTGTCTGCTGCATGGAAGAGATCGAGTCCTCATTTCTCAAGACGATAAGACGCTGCTATGGCATGGGCGGAAACTGTGCCGAGCGGTTGATTGCGAGCAAGAAACCAAAGGGCTAAGGTTCCCCCCCATGACCGCTGTTACGGTGGTCTTACCGTGCAAGCACTGCCCCCGGTAGCTGAAACTAGGTTCCCCCCGACACACAATAGCACCCACCCACCCACCGTCCACTCGATTCAGTGCCCCTCCAGCCATGGCGAATGCCTTATCTCCTTGGCAGATGACGAGTGGATCTCTTCCATGCAACAGACAGCCAGCAGGCCACTCAGAGACCTGCCGCGTCTCCTTGGTAGCTGACGAGTGATCTGTTCCACACAGCAGTAAGCCAACAGCCCAATCAGCGTGCCGCGCATCTTCTTGAGAGTTGGAGGAAGTCTCGAAGATATCCATCGACGTCGACTGCAACTTAATACAAAGCAAGCATCAATGGTACAGGTAGAAAAGCTACCAATCTTAAACAGTTCTTAAAAGAGTAATTTAATTTTAATAGTACTCACCCGGCATGATGTGCCGATATCTCAATGGGCGAAGTGGGCCCACCACTTCTTTTTCTTGCTCCATGGAAGAGATCACCTCGTCACCTGCCGTGAAGACGCGGCGGGTCGCTGAGTGCTCTGCTGTCTGTCTGCTGTATGGAAGAGATCGAGTCCTCATCTCTCAAGACGATAAGACGTTGAATGGCATGGGCGGAAACTGTGCCGAGCGGTTGATTGCGAGCAAGAAACCAAAGGGCTAAGGTTCCCCCCCATGACCGCTGTTACGGTGGTCTTACCGTGCAAGCACTGCCCTCGGTAGCTGAAACTAGGTTCCCCCCGACACACAATAGCACCCACCCACCCACCGTCCACTCGATTCAGTGCCCCTCCAGCCATGGCGAATGCCTTATCTCCTTGGCAGATGACGAGTGGATCTCTTCCATGCAGCAGACAGCCAGCAGGCCACTCAAAGACCTGCCGCATATCCTTGGTAGCTGACGAGCCTATCTGTTCCACGAAGCAGTCAGCCAACAGCCCAATCAGCGCGCCACGCATCTTCTTGAGAGTTGGAGAAAGTCTCGAAGATATCCATCGACGTCGTCTGCAACTTAATACAAAGCAAGCATCAATGATACAGGTAGAAAAGCTACCAATCTTTAAGAGTTGTTTAAAGAGTAATTTAATTGTAATAGTACTCACCCGGCATGATGTGCCGATATCTCAATGGGCGAAGTGGACCCTCAAGTTCTTCTTCTTGCTTCATGGGGTGGTGTCCGAGTGCTCCATGGAAGAGATCCCTCGTCATCTGCCGAGAAAATGTGGCGGATCGCTGAGTGCTCTGCTGTTTGTCTGCTGCATGGAAGAGATCAAGTCCTCATCTCTCAAGACGATAAGACGCTGCTATGGCATGGGCGGAAACTGTGCCGAGCGGTTGATTGCGAGCAAGAAACCAAAGGGCTAAGGTTCCCCCCCGTGACCGCTGTTACGGTGGTCTTACCGTGCAAGCACTGCCCTCGGTAGCTGAAACTAGGTTCCCCCCGACACACAATAGCACCCACCCACCCACCGTCCACTCGATTCAGTGCCCCTCCAGCCATGGCGACGCCTCTACTTCTTGGCAGATGACGAGTGGATCTCTTCCATGCAGCAGACAGCCAGCAGACCACTCAGAGACCTGCCGCATATCCTTGGTAGCTGACGAGCCTGTCTGTTCCACGAAGCAGTCAGCCAACAGCCCAATCAGCGTGCCATGCATCTTCTGGGCAGATAGAGAGTCGATCTCTTCCATGCAGCAGTCCTGTAAATGTACTTCTAGTGACTTGCTGTAACTGGACACTTAAAACATGCTTGGAATATTCAGCCCGAATTAATTAAGCATAAATATTTCTGAATAATAAATACTCGAAATAAGTTTTGTTAAAAAAGAGCGTAAAATAATTATTATGATACATCAAATGGAGTGGTAGTTTGCTAAAAAGATAATATCTCCCAAACCGATGTAGCCACGGTAACTTACTAGGTGTGTCATATAGCAACAATAGTAAACAACAAAATAAGCCACAGTATTTTAACAATTCCATACAGTAAAAATATAGATTCCTCTTAATTGTCATTTTTTTCATTATTGGTACTTTTCTATAAAACGTAAAAATCTCTGTATTTTCAGTCCAAAATGCAGTGCTAGTGTTGATGTCACATAATTACTATAATGTTGTATTAAAGGTTAATAATAAATGAGTTTACGAACTTATTGTTGATATTAGAAACTAATTTCTTTTGGATATGCTGTTATAAGTGCAATAATAAACGAAAATGTGTTTATTTGAATGTGATTGGTTCCCCTACTACCGAGATAATGGAGGGGGTTGAGGGGGGGGGGGGTATGGCCGATAGCGAGGCGACCTGACCGAGAACTTAGAGAGTGAACAGTGACTTAGTAGGAAAGGAACGACGTAGGTCTGATTTGAAAGCACGCCTTGCTTTACAGCGTACCGGCATAAGTTAGTGAACAAGTTGTATCGAAGCACTAATCGCGACGACTTAATGCGTAGACTAGAGAAGGAGGTCAAGTGCGTGTTTTTCGTATTGTTCTAGTCAGTGTATGATTTCATTAGAAAAGTCGGTAATTTGTAACTCAGTGTAATCAAGTGTTATCAGTGTAATCAGTATAATCAGTGTGATCAGTGTAATCTAAGTGTAATCAGTGTGACAGTGTAATCAGTGTAATAAGTGTGACAGTGTAATCAGTGTTATAAGTGTGACACTGTAATCAGTGTAATCAGTGTGATCAGTATAATCAGTGTGATCAGTGTAATCTAGGTGTAATCAGTGTAATAAGCGTAATCAGTGTGACAGTGTAATCAGTGTGACAGTGTAATCAGTGTGACAGTGTAATCAGTGTAATCAGTGTGATCAGTGTGATCAGTATAATCAGTGTGATCAGTGTAATCTAGGTGTAATCAGTGTAATAAGCGTAATCAGTGTGACAGTGTAATCAGTGTTATAAGTGGGACAGTGTCATAAGTGTAATCAGTGTGACAGTGTTATCAGTGTAATAAGTGTAATCAGTGTGATCAGTGTGATCAGTGTAATCTAGGTGTAATCAGTGTAATAAGCGTTATCAGTGTGACAATGTTATCAGTGTGACAGTGTAATCAGTGTAATCAGTGTGATCAGTGTAATGAGTGTGACAGTGTAATCAGTGTTATAAATGTGACACTGTAATCAGTGTAATCAGTGTGATCAGTATAATCAGTGTGATCAGTGTAATCTATGTGTAATCAGTGTAATAAGCGTAATCAGTGTGACAGAAAAATCAGTGTGACAGTGTAATCAGTGTTATCAGTGTGATCAGTGTGATCAGTGTAATGAGTGTGACAGTGTAATCAGTGTAATTAGTGTAATTAGTGTAATCAGTGTGACAGTGTGTTAAGTGTGACAGTGTTATCAGTGTAATAAGTGTGATCAGTATAATCAGTGTGATCAGTGAATTCTAGGTGTAATCAGTGTTATAAACGTAATCAGTGTGACAGTGTAATCAGTGTAATCAGTGTGACAGTGTAATCAGTGTAATCAGTGTGATCAGTGTGATCAGTATAATCAGTGTGATCAGTGTAATCTAGGTGTTATCAGTGTAATAAGCGTAATCAGTGTGACAGTGTTATCAGTGTAATAAGTGGGACAGTGTCATAAGTGTAATCAGTGTGACAGTGTAATCAGTGTGACAGTGTTATCAGTGTTATAAGTGTAATCAGTGTGATCAGTGTGATCAGTGTAATCTAGGTGTAATCAGTGTAATAAGCGTTATCAGTGTGACAGTGTAATCAGTGTGACAGTGTAATCAGTGTTATCAGTGTGATCAGTGTAATGAGCGTGACAGTGTAATAATTGTAATCAGTGTGATCAGTGTAATAAGTGTGACAGTGTAATCAGTGTAATCAGTGTAATCAGTGTAATCAGTGTGACAGTGTAATCAGTGTGATCAGTGTGACAGTGTTATCAGTGTAATAAGTGTAATCAGTGTGATAAGTGTAATCAGTGTAATCCAGGTATAATCAGTGTAATAAGCGTAATCAGTGTGACAGTGTAATCAATGTTATCAGTGTGACAGTGTAATGAGTGTTGTAAGTGTGCTCAGTGTGATATAAGATTCAGTGGCGCTTCACTGTATACGTCTCGCAAGAACCGAGTGAGTGTGTTAATTGATTGAGAATATCATCAATTACCTTGAGTTATCTACCCATCATCATCGCCAATCATCGCCCCATACGTTTGCCCCCCCCCCCCCCCCCCCACCCAGCACGACTCTCGAAGACATCGGTACGAGATCGCCTACATCGCCACTGCACCCATCAACTCTTACCCTACTGGAACCATCGTTGACAACGCTCTGTAGGACCCGGAGGATGAGTACAAACACAATACTATAGTTGTATTTATTTATTTCTATATTGAACTCCGCCCAGAATGTGAACAGGCAGGAATATTGCTGCTAATTATTATAGGCTAATTATTCAGTTCTTAAAGAACATTATATTTATACGATCAGATAAAAGAACTCTGCAGAATAGAAACTACCAATATATACATTTAATAATCTTTAAACTAGAGACTTGAATATTCGTCATGATAAAAGTCGATTCACAGCTGCGCGTTGCGAGCGAAGCGAAGGCGCGAGCTCCAATCGGTGGTCGAGTTTGCGTGAAACTATTAACTTCTTTGCGTGAAACTCGGCCGCTGATTGGAGCTCGCGCCTTCGCTTCGCTCGCAACGCGTAGCTGTAAACGTATCATAACATTGTTGAATATTTGGAACATTATTGATCTGTGTATCAAACGCAGGACCCGCTCGCTACGACATGACGAGTTATGTGGACGGTCGGTGAGTAATCGGACAGTGATAACTGTATATGCAGGACTGAGAACGCAGACTATTGTTCTGATTTATAAAGTTGTTGACCTAGTGACGTCGCAAGCCAGCACAGCTGATCTACCTGTTGGCGGACATTATTAGTTTTTTCTCTTTAGTTAATTTATCATATAATATCCGGTGGTATACTTATACCGAAAGTGCACAAAATAATGAGAAAGTTAGAAAGTGGGCTATAAAATATTATGAACAGGAAAGGATACCTCTACATCAAAAACCGCACAAAATTTTCATTTTTAAATTATATCAAAAGAATGGGCTTCGATATTGAAAATCTGAATCGACAGCGCACTGTGGTTTAGTAAGCCCTACACTTTGAATGCTCTAAGTTGTGACTTATATTATAATCAGTACTTTTTTATAAATAATTAATTTTATTACTAATTATCAAATTATAATCAAAATACTTTGCTTATGGTTATAATATTTTATTCAGTATGTAGGGCATTACCAAAGCACAGTGCGCTGCTGATTTAGATTTTCAATTTCTTGTTGCAATCTTGAGATATTATTTAATAATGAACATTTTCTGCGGTTTTTGACGTAGAGACTACCCTTCCCTCTTAATAATAAAAATAACCTGGAGTAGCAACGAGCCTCCACTAGGCGGAGAAGTACTGGTTGACTGCTTGTGACATCACTTAAGAAATTGTAGATGGCTCGTTGGTCCAGTAGTTAGCATCCCTGCTTCCAATGCAGAAGGTCCCGGGTTCAAATCCCGCTTCAGGCAGAAGTTTTTTAACTTCTAACGTGGATTCAATTCCATTACTTCTTGGCTTAGGAATAAGTAAACGGTGACTTTGGAGCCATCCTAGCAACGAGGCACTCAATAAATTCCAAGTTGTACTGAATCGGCCTTGTTGATTCTGGCATTTGTCCGCAGGTGTTCGCACTGTTCAATCACTGATTCATATGTTTCGTATTTGAAATATCGATCTTTGATTGGTTATCGCTCACTCGTCGATGGTGTTCGAAGCCTATAGGGTTGGTTTAGTCACTTTAAATTAAAGTCCCCCACTGCAAATCAGTTTAGTTACTGAGTGGGTAGACTCTAAATGTGAATTTATTTTTTATTTTTTTTTTTTTTTTTTAAACAGTAAGTTCTTTAACCTTACGACAAAAATAAAATGGCGGCCATAAAAATCCACAAATGATAAATTTTTTCGTACATCTTTTGAGGAGTTTGTTTTTGTACGGAAATAAACTATAATGGACAGAAGCTGATAAACAGTAAATAGATTTCTGACTAAAATTTAACTATGTCTTGAAACAATTTAAGAATCATGTCAAAGGTTGATACTATCACTAAAAATACTAAAATGGCGGCTCGTAACGCAAAACAGTAAAGATCACAATTTGATATTCAAATATCTCGTAAAGAATTCATAAAGAGTGTTTTCAAACTAAAGAAACTTATGAACTGATGACTAGGACGATAACATATCTTTGAGTAACATTAAACTCTGCCCTATACGCAAACTTATTTCCGGAGTTCAGCCTGCCGTAGGCACCAGTAACAAACTTAACGAAAAAAGAACCTAGCAGAATTAAATATCTCCTAGCGAGTGTAATTATTGATACATTTTGTCCAGAGATACTATAAATCATTTATGTTCAAGTATAGGCCTAAATCACATACAATAATATTGGACTTACCGTCATTGAGTGTTTGACGCCTCCAAGTTTAACACCACAGCGATTATTGTGAATCAGTTTTCGTCACTTTGAAGTAGAACTCTTTTCGCGAATCAAAAATTATGGTTTACTGTCCATGATACGATTCTATAATGATTATTGCACCAACTTAATTCACCACAAGTATACTTGAAACGACGTTGTGCAATGTACGTACAACCTTCCAGAATGAGAAGCAAGAAGACAATATGGCGCTCAGCTAAAAAAAAACCTAGGATTGCGCGGGAGTTGCTCTGATTGGTCTAATCACCGCACGTGATCTGCAACGGTCTTTTTAGAGAGAGAGTGGGGGTGAGCGGGGTTTGCGCCATGTGCGTTGAGAAGGCGGTGTCTTAATTTACCATAGGGAGAACTTCTTTATCGGCTGTCTTCAGAATGGCGCGCAAACTAATTAACTTGACAGGTATACCAACTACTTGAATAAAGAAACATTTTTAACCCTAGCAGGTTTACATCATCATCATCATCATCATCATCATCATCATCATCATCATCATCATCATCATCATCATCATCATCATCATCATCATCATCATCATCATCATCATCATCATCATCATCATCATCATCATCATCATCATCATCATCATCATCATCATCATCATCATCATCATCATCATCATCATCATCATCATCATCATCATCATCATCATCATCATCATCATCATCATCATCATCATCATCATCATCATCATCATCATCATCATCATCATCATCATCATCATCATCATCATCATCATCATCATCATCATCATCATCATCATCATCATCATCATCATCATCATCATCATCATCATCATCATCATCATCATCATCATCATCATCATCATCATCATCATCATCATCATCATCATCATCATCATCATCATCATCATCATCATCATCATCATCATCATCATCATCATCATCATCATCATCATCATCATCATCATCATCATCATCATCATCATCATCATCATCATCATCATCATCATCATCATCATCATCATCATCATCATCATCATCATCATCATCATCATCATCATCATCATCATCATCATCATCATCATCATCATCATCATCATCATCATCATCATCATCATCATCATCATCATCATCATCATCATCATCATCATCATCATCATCATCATCATCATCATCATCATCATCATCATCATCATCATCATCATCATCATCATCATCATCATCATCATCATCATCATCATCATCATCATCATCATCATCATCATCATCATCATCATCATCATCATCATCATCATCATCATCATCATCATCATCATCATCATCATCATCATCATCATCATCATCATCATCATCATCATCATCATCATCATCATCATCATCATCATCATCATCATCATCATCATCATCATCATCATCATCATCATCATCATCATCATCATCATCATCATCATCATCATCATCATCATCATCATCATCATCATCATCATCATCATCATCATCATCATCATCATCATCATCATCATCATCATCATCATCATCATCATCATCATCATCATCATCATCATCATCATCATCATCATCATCATCATCATCATCATCATCATCATCATCATCATCATCATCATCATCATCATCATCATCATCATCATCATCATCATCATCATCATCATCATCATCATCATCATCATCATCATCATCATCATCATCATCATCATCATCATCATCATCATCATCATCATCATCATCATCATCATCATCATCATCATCATCATCATCATCATCATCATCATCATCATCATCATCATCATCATCATCATCATCATCATCATCATCATCATCATCATCATCATCATCATCATCATCATCATCATCATCATCATCATCATCATCATCATCATCATCATCATCATCATCATCATCATCATCATCATCATCATCATCATCATCATCATCATCATCATCATCATCATCATCATCATCATCATCATCATCATCATCATCATCATCATCATCATCATCATCATCATCATCATCATCATCATCATCATCATCATCATCATCATCATCATCATCATCATCATCATCATCATCATCATCATCATCATCATCATCATCATCATCATCATCATCATCATCATCATCATCATCATCATCATCATCATCATCATCATCATCATCATCATCATCATCATCATCATCATCATCATCATCATCATCATCATCATCATCATCATCATCATCATCATCATCATCATCATCATCATCATCATCATCATCATCATCATCATCATCATCATCATCATCATCATCATCATCATCATCATCATCATCATCATCATCATCATCATCATCATCATCATCATCATCATCATCATCATCATCATCATCATCATCATCATCATCATCATCATCATCATCATCATCATCATCATCATCATCATCATCATCATCATCATCATCATCATCATCATCATCATCATCATCATCATCATCATCATCATCATCATCATCATCATCATCATCATCATCATCATCATCATCATCATCATCATCATCATCATCATCATCATCATCATCATCATCATCATCATCATCATCATCATCATCATCATCATCATCATCATCATCATCATCATCATCATCATCATCATCATCATCATCATCATCATCATCATCATCATCATCATCATCATCATCATCATCATCATCATCATCATCATCATCATCATCATCATCATCATCATCATCATCATCATCATCATCATCATCATCATCATCATCATCATCATCATCATCATCATCATCATCATCATCATCATCATCATCATCATCATCATCATCATCATCATCATCATCATCATCATCATCATCATCATCATCATCATCATCATCATCATCATCATCATCATCATCATCATCATCATCATCATCATCATCATCATCATCATCATCATCATCATCATCATCATCATCATCATCATCATCATCATCATCATCATCATCATCATCATCATCATCATCATCATCATCATCATCATCATCATCATCATCATCATCATCATCATCATCATCATCATCATCATCATCATCATCATCATCATCATCATCATCATCATCATCATCATCATCATCATCATCATCATCATCATCATCATCATCATCATCATCATCATCATCATCATCATCATCATCATCATCATCATCATCATCATCATCATCATCATCATCATCATCATCATCATCATCATCATCATCATCATCATCATCATCATCATCATCATCATCATCATCATCATCATCATCATCATCATCATCATCATCATCATCATCATCATCATCATCATCATCATCATCATCATCATCATCATCATCATCATCATCATCATCATTTATTATATATAACAACATACATTGTGCCAACAACAAGTTTACAATAACAATCAATAAGTCGTTGTTGACTAAGTCAATATAAACAGCGCAGCATAATAATATGTATTCACACAGTTCAAAATAATAAATAACATATAATACTGACGCCCTAGCCAAAATAGTATAAGTTTATGCCAAGTAATACTAGGTATGTATAGTATTTACAAAATGTTTAGAACAAGAAACACTTGTGCAGCAAGAAGTTTAAAACATCAACTAAAATACAATACAAACTTATCGATATTTGAGTTTAAAATCTTAGCATTCAATGTGTTAAAATCATGATGTTAAAATAATGATCATCATCATCATCATCATCATCATCATCATCATACATTGTGCCAACAAACAAGTTTACAATAACAATCTGAAATGTTGTTGACTAATCGTAATATAAAAAGCGCAGCATAAAATTATGTATTCACACAATTAAAAATAATAAATAACATAAAATACTGACGCCATCATCATCGTCATCATCATCATCATGAAATCACGCAACCTCTGCGCTTGTTAAAAACAAAATCCATCTTTAAAAAATAGATTGTTAAAAACTACCATCATCATCATCATTTAAAAATGCACTAATACTCAGTTGTACTGCCGAAAACCGGTCACATGTTCTATAAAGATATCCCGGCTCCACCGGATTGTATCGCTGACCATGAGCCTTTTCATTATGGCTGAGTAACGTCTTCCAATACCAAGCATCTTTATAACCCGATCATTTCTAGTATCCCAGGAACCCAGACTACCTACAACCACTGCCTCTACCTTAGTTTCAAAACCCTGACTTCTGAGCACTTCAGCATGTGGCGCGTATTTCCGTATTTTTTTCTCCCGAGCAGCCAACAAGGCATCATTGTGATTCTCGGTGGGTACTGTAACGTCCACAATACAAGCTTTCTTTGTTACAGCGTTCGTAACAACAAGGTCAGGTCGTTCCATTAGATCACAATTTTGAATCTTTTTATTGACTCGGATATTATTAGCCCGATCCTTTGGAATAGCCTTCACCAGTCTGTCAAGCACACTGTTATGCCTCCTAGTCCATGCGGCAGTGTGGTACTTACACGAGTTGAGGACATGTGGTAGCGTTTCAAGTCCATAGTCACACCTACGACAGTTTTTGGGTGCGTTTCCGTATCTCCGAGTACCATTCAGCCCCACCGTATCTAAACGTGCTTTTGAAACAAACCGCCAGTCACAAAACCGTGTAAAGCGTCCAGTAGCCATGAAATGGTTACTAACCGGGGACTGACATGAATGCCTGAATGACGATGACGTCATCGTCATCGTCATCGTCATCGTCATCGTCATCGTCATCGTCGTCGTCATCGTCATCGTCATCGTCGTCGTCGTCGTCGTCGTCGTCGTCGTCGTCGTCGTCGTCGTCGTCGTCGTCGTCGTCGTCGTCGTCGTCGTCGTCGTCGTCGTCGTCGTCGTCGTCGTCGTCGTCATCTGCTCGTGAGTAACAACAAACAAACGTTGTCTTTGTACTTACAAACATGGTACTATTGTGACTATGTGCACAATACATGAGCGTTATCAAATTGATAATGTAGACGAATGCTCTGCAAATCACACATTGGCTCTGGTTGCTCAACTAAGATTTGCTCGTTTCAGTAACAAGCCATTAATCTTTTCTGAAACACGTTTGATTTCAATGTGGTTATAAATAACCGATGTGATGGACACCTATCGTAATGTTCAGATTTTCTTGCCACATCGTGACATGAAAATTTCAACTTTATTTTATGAATAAACCGACCGTAAAAATATAAATGTATTTTTTTCTTTATATAAAACCATTGTGTAGCTGATACAAAACCAAAGACAGAACCAGAATCACTTTTTCAATATTTGAAAGCGTTCTCATAATATAATAAAAAACATTAATTTTGGGCGGTTTTTATAATACCCATTCCCCTTAAGAGCGAAGGATAGTCTCTACGTTAAAACCGCACAAAATGATCATTATTTAATAATATCTCAAGATTGCAACAAGAAATTGAAAATCTAACTCAACAGCGCACTGTGTTTTGGTAAGCCCTACAGACTGAATGAAATATAATCATTAGCGTAGTTATTTTGAATATTTATTCGATAATTAGTAATAAAATTAATTATATATAAAAAACATAGTGATTACAATGTAAGACACAACTTAGAGCAGTGGCGTATCCAGGATTTTGGCAGGAGGGGGTTTTAACTCATATTATAGAGAGTGGAACCAAAAATAAACGGGGGTCCGGGGGGTTTCCCTCCGGGAAAATCAAACTACTCAGCTGGTGAGTTAGTGTACGCACGCCCGCGAAGGTTTCTGAATGAGTACAAGCGCCCCCCCAACCCCCCTCACCCCTTCACCACCACTGAGCCACCGACATGCACTAATGCGTTCTATTGTGATGTAAAAGGATGGACTTGTCCATCTTTTACTATTTATTGGAATACGTGGTTTATGAACGCTCTAAGTGTGTCATCCTGCTTGTGTGCAACATCTGTTATTGCCACAGCGTTTGTCAGCGTTTTCGTCACTCTTTCAATTGTGACACTGCGAAGTCAGCAGAGAAACCGAGGCGAGGCGAGTTTTGCGCCACACGACCGACGGGGAGTCTCTCGAAGGAGCCGAGCAAGATGGTTGCCCGGTAGGTTCGTGAGACAAGGAGGCCGTGGCCGCCGTGGTGGGCTGACCCCGCGAGGGAAGATGTGGTGGAACGGGGGAAGCATGTCCTAGCGGCCTGGGCAAAGATTGAGGGCACGTGGGAGACGAGCGGAGGAGAACGATATGGACGTGGCAAGAGGACGGACGGATCTGAGGACGAAGACGCGGAAACGACAGGCGATTGGAGGACAAACGGGTGGACGGTTGTCAGCTGGAAATGCGGTTATGAGGTATGGAGCGCTGGCCCTCGTTAGAATAGATGGAATGTGCTCATCAGGATGATTATGACCATAGTCAGGTTCGCCACGCTAAAGCCACGTATAGGATAAATGTAAGTAATAATAAAAATGGTTCCTCAAGATTCGAACCAAGGGTCTTGTGATTCAACATAACCTAGATTCCCTGTTCTCCTCAGTCTTGCCAAAGATCCCGCATGTGCGAGTTCACGTATGTCGAGAGAGCGTTACGTCCCCAGTAAAACCTTGAGACAGCCGACCAGAGCGTGGGTTCGAGTCCCGTACCAGGGTGGTAGGGACAAGGGTAGGTAGTTCACGTATGTCGAGAGAGGGTTACGTCCCCAGTAAAACCTTGAGACAGCCGACCAGAACGTGGGTTCGAGTCCCGTACCAGGGTGGTAGGGAAGGGGTGGGTCGGCGCGTGTCCTCGCTACATGACACTATTATTATTCATCCGATTACATTAAAACTTTGGTGAGTTATCGTGCGTACGCCCGCGATGGTTTCTGAATTAGTAAACCCCCCCGCCCCCCCCCCCCCCCCCGTGTGTGTACCACCAGACGGAAAAATATATTGCGTTTCAAAAAGCACTACAATAAACAGAATTAAAACATGAACACTTCAGTTCCTTCAGTAGCATTGCAACGCATGCCGGGTTTACTAGTTTAATATAAAATGCAAATTTTGGTCGTAGAGCTTCGATAAAAACATTCTGCAATGCAGATGAGTTGCTCATCCCAAAAATAGTTTCAAAAATTAAGAAATCTTAAAAATATGTCTTCATCAGGACATGAAATATCCTTCTGGTTGAGTGCGCAACCCCAATTCGGTGGTCAATGGTAGTGCATCGACCACAACATTCGCGTGATTGATAGGGGACATCTCCGATGCCCCACTCTCCGATGCCCCACCAACCTTTTTAGTCTCCGATACCCCACTCTCCGATACCCCACCTACCTGCTCTACCGGTTTTCTAAAGTCCGTGTTACACCACGCATTTTAAGCGCACGTTCACTGCGCGGTAAATTCAAATAGTTAAAACTACATGGTATATTGAAGTCTTCTTAAACTGATTATTGGCCTGTATAGACGTAAATTTAGTTAAATATTGTGTATAAGTACTAACTTTTTACCAAAGTCTCTCCGTATTCAAGCATATTATTCAATCTTTGTTGAGTCTTGTCTATGTTAAATAATAAATATTATTGGAATAAGTTCGTTTAGCTATTTGACAGGAAAATATAATGTTTTGGCTCTTTATAAATAACTGTAGTGAAACCCAAGTTTGATTATTGATACAACTTGTTTAAATCCCTTTCATTCGTGGCCCAACGTAACTAAAACCACTACATTTTTTTAAATAATGAAAGTGTTTTTGAAGATGTTTCTAACAGGTACTGTGAATCACAATAGAGCATTGAGTCCCTATACATACAATGTATTATGTGAACTACATCCATTGTAAATAAATGGATTACTTACATTTCAAATAATATGTCTTTGGATGGAAATGACGAGAAAAATCAAATTACATTGATTGTTATAGTTCACCTAGTTCTCCCCACTCAAGGCGTTTTGACCCACTGACCCCCCCCCCCCCCCCCCGAAATAACATGGAACGATCTATTATGTCCATTTACCGTGACAGATTTTGGTCCCCAAAAATGTTGGCTATCATTGGCATACTCGGCTACCTTTTTAGTAAATCATCTACGTTTTGAGTGAAATATTATAACGCAAATTTTTGCAAAGTTCAGGATTGTATTTAATTATTTTTAATTTCTTTATTTAACGTCTATCTTATTTAACCTGCCCAGGGACTGCTACCTTATCGTGGTGGGCAGGTTTGCGTACTTTGGTGATCCCGAGAGCTATGCCGGCGGAAGCGTATGCTTCTGGTAGGGCCACCCTGGCCGGACAGGTCGAGGAGGAGAAGTCAGACGAAATGCAGTCCACATCCTACCCACTCCCGTTTCCTCCCCTTCCCTTTTCTTCCCCGCCCTCCTACTTGACCCTTTCCTCCAAACACTCTACTAGTTCATCTTCATATATCACCCACTCATTGTCTCGATTAGCCTCGTTGCAAAAATATGAGACGTTAAGCCCAAATATCAATCAATCAATCTATCTTATTTAGTTAAAAAACTGAGTTACAAACGATTACAAAAAGATTGGTGTGGTATCGGAGAGTGGGGCATCGGAGAGCGCCCCGATTGACAGCTCATTGACTGAGCGCTACGGGACGTCCTCTTTGATTTACTCAAAACACCACTGCACGGTAATCAAGGAATAGACAGTAGGCTATGCAAACAATTAATAATAATGAAATCAGTAAATAACAATAATAACCAAAAACAAACTCCTGTACCATTGAAACATCAAGAACAATAAAAATGAATAAGAAATTAAAATCAAATCAAGTAAAATGAATTTATTAAATAATAAAAAATGAAGTATATAAATATGAAAGAACATCAAGGAGAAACGTGCAAAAATATAAATATAAGTGAAAAAAGAATAAAAAGAAAAAAATCGAAAAAAGAACAGAAAAACTGATTTGTAAACGGTCCCAGCTCAAAAAAAATGAGGGTTGCAAAAAATCAGGAACTGCAATCTGGGAAAAATCAAATTTCACGTAAAATGTTTGAAAATGGTTTTATTTCAGCCCAAATTTAGTAATAGCTTATTACTTGGGAATGTTTTTTTTTTTTTTTTTTTAGTATACATATAGTTGATTCTTTCAAACATATTTGAGAAAAAATTATTAAGAAATTTTCTTTGTGAGAAGCCCACGCAGGGTTAACACCCAGTGTGTGGGCTCTATCTTGATTTGAACATTAACAAAAATGCACACCAAAATAACGAAAGTGCTCATAAATATAATATAAATCACAATACAAAATAATATAACAATACGTATATTATCACATAGTACAAAAGATTGATAATAAAACAAATTCAAATATTTAACAACAATTTGATTAATAACAAGTATGAATAACGATATCATATTAATATTAATACATACAATTGTAAATTGTAATGTGACATGATTTAATAGAATATTTATTTATTTATTTATTGATTTATTTACGACAGAATATGTATACATATTACAAGATTTTTTTATAAGTAAGAAATATGATCATACACTGTTTACACTACACTAGGAAAACGCTCTGTTTGACGCGTTGATAAGCGAGCGCGTCAATATCTACGAACTTTCTGGCGAAAAGTTTTCAATGCTAATACAAACAACAATTAACAACAATTCAAAAATGCGCATTGCAAAAATTGTTCTTATTTCCATGGCTATTATACTTTCCGACATTGTTGTATGCAGTGCAATGTGCGTTGCTAAGAATTTTCGTGGTCATGTTCTCGCCGCGGTCCGCCACCGTTACTAACAGTTATTGACAGCAAAAGAAATGTAATTTCTGCCTCTAATACGTATCGGATCGGGTTTACATTAGTATATTCGTGACCGGACAAAAATTTACTATAAGATAGCCACCTCACATTTTGCCGTTACTGCGTTTTAGAAAAATATTTTCGAGTAACTTTCGTGTAACTTTGCCAATACTTATCAGATCGCCATTACATTTACATATTCGTGACCGGAAAAAGCTGTAAAAAAATCTGGCTATCTCACATTTTGCCGCCATTTTGTTTCAGAAAAATATTTTGCAGTAACTATGGTGTAACTTTGTAACTTTTCGAACGATTTTGCCTCAAAACTATACACCTTCAATCCACATCGAGGCTTGTGGATGGTCCAAATTTCAAGTTGATCGGACTTTCCGTTCGACCGCTATCGACGGACATAAAAAAAAAAAAAAAAAAAAAAAAAAAAAAAAACAGAACGAAGTGCCATAAGAGTCAAGTGGAAACGCTCGCTTCGCTCGCTTAAAAACGCTCAGTTATTAGTCTGAATTAAACAGAAATATACCATATAGGCCCTGGTAGTCACACAAGAAAGACCACGAAGAACTGTGGATAATAAATAAAAGTTAAATATTTTACAACAATTTGATTAGTAACAAATATGAATAAAGATACAATATTTATGTAAACAAAAGTAATGAGACGCGATAAAATACAATATTTATATATTTTTTTTTTATTTTTTTAGGACAGGTAATATTTATATGATTACAAGATTTTTTTATAAGTAAGAAATATGATCATACACTGTTTACACTACAAAACGCTCAGTTATTAGTCTGAATTAAACAGAAATATACCATATAGGCCCTGGTAGTCACACAAGAAAGACCACGAAGAACTGTGGATAATAAATAAAAGTTAAATATTTTACAACAATTTGATTAGTAACAAATATGAATAAAGATACAATATTTATGTAAACAAAAGTAATGAGACGCGATAAAATACAATATTTATATATTTTTTTTTTATTTTTTTAGGACAGGTAATATTTATATGATTACAAGATTTTTTTATAAGTAAGAAATATGATCATACACTGTTTACACTACAAAACGCTCAGTTATTAGTCTGAATTAAACAGAAATGTACCATATAGGCCCTGGTAGTCACACAAGAAAGACCACGAAGAACTGTGGATAATAAATAAAAGTCAAATATTTTACAACAATTTGATAAGTAACAAATATGAATAAAGATACAATATTTATGTCAACAAAAGTAATGAGACGCGATAAAATACAATATTTATATATTTTTTTTATTTTTTTAGGACAGGTAATATTTATATGATTACAAGATTTTTTTATAAGTAAGAAATATGATCATACACTGTTTACACTACAAAACGCTCAGTTATTAGTCTGAATTAAACAGAAATATACCATATAGGGCCTGGTAGTCACACAAGAAAGACCACGAAGAACTGTGGATAATAAATAAAAGTCAAATATTTTACAACAATTTGATTAGTAACAAATATGAATAAAGATACAATATTTATGTAAACAAAAGTAATGAGACGCGATAAAATACAATATTTATATATTTTTTTATTTTTTAGCACAGATAATATTTATATGATTACAAAATTTTTTTAAAGTAAGAAATATGATCATTACACTGTTGACACTACATTACGCTCAGTTATTAGTCTGAATTAAACAGTAATATACCATATAGGCCCTAATAGTTACACAAGAAAGACCACGAAGAACTGTGGATAATAAATAAAAGTCAAATATTTTACAACAATTTGATTAGTAACAAATATGAATAAAGATGCAATATTTATGTAAACAAAAGTAATGAGACGCGATAAAATACAATATTTATTTATCTATTTATTTTTTAGGACAGATAATATTTATATGATTATTTAAAGTAAGAAATATGACCATTACACTGTATACACTACATTACGCTCAGTTATTAGTCTGAATTAAACAGTAATATACCATATAGGCCCTAATAGTTACACAAGAAAGAGCACCAAGAATAGTTGATGATAAAATAGAATTCAAATATTTAACAACAAATTGATTCGCAACAAATATGATTAAAGATACAATATTAATACATACAATAGTAATGATACGCGATTGAATAAAATATTTATTATTTATTTATTTAAATCAGACATTTATACAATTACAAGATTTCTTATAAGTAAGAAATATGATCAATACACTGAGCTCAGTTAAGTCTCCCCCACCGTGAACATCTGAACTTGATTGTAAGTCGAGAGTCTTATTGCCCGAACTGACCAGCGGCAACCGCAGTGTTGATACCTCGTAGTGCCGAGTCACTTTACCATCGTGCTTAGTGTGTTCACAATATTGTAAGCAGTATTCATAAAGTCTTCCCCACCGTGAACATCTTAACTTGATTGTGAGTCGAGAGTCTTATTGCCCGAACTGACCAGCGGCAACCGCAATGTTGAAACCTATTAGTGTCGAGTCACTTTACTATCGTGCTTAGTGTGTTCACCATATTGTAAGCAGTATTCATAAAGTCTTCCCCACCGTGAACATTTTAACTTGATTGTGAGTCGAGAGTCTTATTGCCCGAACTGAACAGCGGCAACCGCAGTGTTGATACCTCGTAGT
>OX246745.1:33543771-33550529 GCA_945910005.1 Isoperla grammatica
CATGGGTGACATTCAGCATGTGTATCCCGGAAAACTCAAGACATAAACAACCCTATTGGCGCTTTCAAAACAAGCTTTTAGAGGACCCGATATATGTGGAACTAATAACCAACGTAATAACGCATTTGACAACCAATCGCATATCTGCAGATCTGTTACATGATTGGGACCAACTTAAAGTTGAGATTCGTGCGGCCACTAAACGCTATGAGGCACAGGTGGGTCGCACAAAGATGACCACCCTCCACCGTTTGGAATCCAGGCTGCGAGATCTACTAGAAAAGGAACATCTAAATGTCGCCGAATGCACCGAGGTTAATGAATGTCTAGCTCGAATACGAAAAACGCACTATACGATGGCGCGATCCACATTAGCAGTCGAAGCTAATAGGACTATTGATCAATACAATCACGCTACACCTACATTTTATGGACTTGCAAAGGAAAGAAAACATACTAATCAAATCTCTGCTCTATCAATAGGTGGAGTAATCACTACGGATCAGGAAAACATTAAACAGTCAACTAGAGGCTACTTTGCGGAAATGTATTCCTTTAAGGATATGACTCAACCATGCGGACCGAATTTATTTGCAAACCTTCCTACGCTTACTGCGGCAAGCCGGGATTCACTTGACTGTTCTCTATCCACAATCGAGCTCTCAACAGCCTTACAGCAACAAACTAAAGGAAAATCCCCTGGCCTTGATGGTCTGACTGCAGATTTTTATTGCACTTTTTGGAACGTACTACTGCCGCTTTTCAAGAAAGTAGTTGACGCCTCTTTTCAACGAAATGTTTTACCGAATTCTATGCAGCTTTCTGTGATCACGCTTATTCCCAAGGATGGAGACAAACTACACTTACAAAACTGGAGGCCCATCTCCCTTCTCAATACAGATTACAAGATCATTTCTAAAGCGATAACGAACAAACTTAAGAATGTGTTACCCTCAATAATACATAGTGACCAAACGTATTGTATAAATGGTAGGTCAATACATTCGAATCTCCACCTCGTTCGCGATGCCTTAGCATACGCCAATGACGAAAACCTCCCTATGGCTGTAGTGTCTTTGGACCAGGCGGCAGCGTTTGACAGAGTGAATCATTGTTATTTATTCAGAACTCTAGAAGTATTTGGATTTGGCAATTGTTTCATAAATATTGTACGCACATTGTATGCCAACGCCAGATGTGTGGTTAGAGTGGGATCTTCTCTTACATCGCCGTTCCCATTTAAATGCGGCATTCGACAAGGGGATCCCATTTCGGGGTGTCTCTACTCTTTATCAGTAGAGCCTTTCCTCCAACTGTGCCGAAAAACATGGCACCTTTCGGTCTTGCAATACCGGGCTCACCTACTCCACTTGTTGTAGCGGGCTATGCTGACGACCTACTTTTCTTTATAACCCATGATCAAGGCTTTACGGAATTACAGACGTCGTTTGCACAGTATAGCTGTGCGTCGGGCGCTCAACTCAACATTCAAAAATCTAAAGGATTGTTCACTGCTCTCTAAATTAAAAGAGCGAAAAAACCACTCAAATTGAGTGGAATTTCACTCTTTCTTTGGCTTGTATTTGCACCACTCCTTTTGAGTGGTCATCGCTCACAAATTTGAGCGAAATCAACTAACTCAACTTTAGAGTGAAAACATCACTCAAAAATAAGAGTGAAAACCACTCTAAAAGGATCGAAATTCACTCAGAATATAGCGATATTTTCACTCAAAAGTATCGCTCAATTTAGACAAGAAATCACTCAAATAAAGCGAAATTCACTCAGAATATAGCGATATTTTCACTCAAAAGTATCGCTCAATTTAGACAAGAAATCACTCAAATAAAGCGAAATTCACTCAGAATATAGCGATATTTTCACTCAAAAGTATCGCTCAATTTAGACAAGAAATCACTCAAAAAGAGCAAAATTCACTCAGAATATAGCGATACTTTCATTTAAAAGTATCGCTCAATTTAGACAAGAAACGTCACTCTAAAAGGATCGAAATTCACTCAGAATATAGCGATATTTTCACTCAAAAGTATCGCTCAATTTAGACAAGAAATCACTCAAATAAAGCGAAATTCACTCAGAATATAGCGATATTTTCACTCAAAAGTATCGCTCAATTTAGACAAGAAATCACTCAAATAAAGCGAAATTCACTCAGAATATAGCGATATTTTTACTCAAAAGTATCGCTCAATTTAGACAAGAAATCACTCAAATAAAGCGAAATTCACTCAGAATATAGCGATATTTTCACTCAAAAGTATCGCTCAATTTAGGCAAGAAATCACTCAAATAAAGCAAAATTCACTCAGAATATAGCGATATTTTTACTCAAAAGTATCGCTCATTTAAGACAAGAAATCACTCAAATAAAGCGAAATTCACTCAGAATATAGCGATATTTTTTAATAAAAAGTATCTCTTATTTTATGTGAGAATTCACTCATAAAGACCAAAATGCACTCACAATATATTTCTCTGAAAAACTGGCATTGATCTATTAAATAATGAACATCACTATAAAATATAAATATATGGATAGCGTGGAATATGAATTCAAGATTTCTTTAAACAAATTCAAAATAAGGAAATGCGTTTGTGTTAAAATATGCATATTTTAATTTGTAACGGAATGGCATAGAAATATGCATACATTTTATATTAACACATATCACTTTTTAGCTACAATTTACACTAAACTAAAAGTGAGTATTAATAAATACAGCCTATAGGAATTTACAGTAAGATTCCATAATATTATGTTGGATTCATTGTTTGTAAGTTGGTTAATGGAATACAGATATACAACAATTGTTATTCTATTCTAATATTCAATACTGATAAGTTTTTTAAATATTATGAAAATGCAAAGTTGTGGGCAGTTATACACGCACATACATTAGCGATCGGTAAATCTCATTGCAATGTTACGGCCGGGTATACTTATTAATATTGAAATGATCAGTAAGTGAAAACAATGTACTACTACTACACATTACATTATAGTGAGAACAAAAAGCACTCTATGAGAATGCACAGTGAGATTCTACAACATATAGTATATTATAATGGATTCACACTTTTTGGATAATATTACATAAATATAAACATTCTATTCTTAGATTTATTATATTCAAAAATATAATTAAATGACTGTACAAAATGATAGTCATAGACATTGGATTTGTATGGAGATGAAAGTTTTTTCCTCAATATGCAGATGCCGGGTAATTTCGCTAAAGTTCGTTTACGATGAGTTTATACTCTATACACTCGGCAGTATAAATCTCCAATGCGTACAAATGCATGTTTGGAATGAATTAGTGAAAAGGTGCATAAAACAGATGATATATTAATATTTGATGGAAAACGTCTTATTTAGCATATTTGAGTCTCTAGTTTTAAATATTTGACCTTTTCTCCAAGGCCCAACGAAGAGGAAACGACAGGCCTTTCATTGTAAACTAAACACCGTGGTCCATGGTCACATCTCCACTGACCTACTGCGAGGGTTTCACCCGATAGGTTTTAGACGCCTTTGTTTGTTTTTTTTTGGAAGTGCTATTGTGAAGCGTATTTCAATTGAAAGAACAAACAAGACCACTTGTCAGTACATCTGCAAGTGTTGACGCGGAGAGAGATCCCAACCCGACCTCAAAATAATGACTGCGAATAACAGATTCTGACATGGAATGCATTTTTACATACTTGCACAGCCAGTGACAACTGCAATTCAATTACACATTTCAAATACGACTGTTTTGTATTATTAATAACTTAAATATTATGCAGCTTTTATACTGCACCTTTTAAACATTTCGCAAAAATAGAGGATTACTGACATTCAAGCTAATTTATTTTTAGTGCAATCTTTTTAGTTTGAAGAATTCATTTGTTTTTTATTGACATAAATGCATGCATACTAGAAATTTTTGAGAGCATATAAATCCAATGTCTATTTCAGTATAAAGCCAAATTGTGTTTTACAGACGGAAGCATATTAGGCACATTCGATTAAGGCTGTTTGTTGTCACGGACTTGAACTCTTTGATTCACCCACAATCATGTTCTGATTGAAAGTTTAACATTCTTGGTTTAGCATTGCCGTCAATTAATGTCACTTTTGGTTTTGAGTTAACCTTCTACAGAAAGAATTAGGTTGATGAACTGTACAAAATCTGAGCTCAAGAAATATGTGTTAAATTAAGGTCCATTAATATTTGAAGGGAAAAGTCAGATATACAATTGGTAGGGATGGTTGTTTTTCGCAATGCGCGATAAAACGAAAAGTATAACCATACACTTTTAAGCATTTCATTTTTGTTTTCTCCATGTTATTTATGCCTGTTCAGGATTCTAAATCAAATCGCGAAATAACACCATAATATGGCAATAAAACGAATTTGACCCTATTTCGCGAAATAAAACCATGATCAATACTAATCTACCAAAATAACGCCGAAATTTGCGATTTTGTGTAAATTTTCAATTATTTCCGAGTAAAACCGTCGATTTTTAGGGAAAATAGCAAAAATAAATGTCTGATAATAGAATTGCCTCCTTCCCCGGGCAGGTTAGAAAACTGTTTTTTTCTTCTCGTCAAACGAGTAAACAATGAACGCAGCTTACAATAAAACCCCCATATATCTGGAAAGCAATATTGACATAAAAAAATGATACAAAGATAACGTTATAAGATCATTATTTAAGGCGTAGGTTTACATTAAAACAAAATAACACCACAAAACACCATAATTTGAATTTAAAAAAAAACGAGATTGTGGAAAAAATAACATCATTTACAACCATCCCTAACAATTGGTGTTATTGAGGGAATACCAAACGAGATAATAACAGCTGCCATTCCAAAGATTTAGTTAAGTTCAGACAATTACTGTGGGCTCAACATTTACACCTGAACATGGTCTTGTAATTTTAATTTGTTCAATGTGGTGTCAAAGTTGTCGACAGTTGCAGATGGCTTCGCGTCCTTTACTTTGTAAATACAATTCTCAAGAAAGTTGTAGAAGCGATGTAAAACATGCGCATACTGTACATTGAAGACAAAGTGTGCCTTAAATAGTTTGTCCATTGCGAGGAGTGGACACCGGCCAACACTTATGATAAGCTTATCAGCTATCATGAAGAATGTCCCTCCAGTTTGTGGAGTCCCCGAGCAAACAAGGTATGGTTGCTGCAGACCCTCTTCTTTTGTTAGAGGGATGCTGTTTAGGTCGGTCCCTTCCTACAAAGAACGATTCTAATTAAATTGAATACTAGCATGTACGACATAAACTCAAAATAATTTCAATGGAGTGTTTCAAATACCTTAACAAACTGAAGTAACGTCTTTTCGGGGATCTCCATTCCCCGTTTAATGACAGGAACTGGAGTCATCTCCAGTTTCCGACGTTTGTTGCCCTTCGTCATCGCGTTGTTTGGTGGAAGCAACGCGGCAAGAAGCACGAGAGCTTTCAAATGATCTGGAAATATAATCGTTGCGTTTAAGTAAGCACAAAAACAATATTTGAATTTTCAAGTAGGTGTTTCACGTTTAGTGGTATCAGTTAAAACTTAAAAAGTATCATTGCACAAATTCTATTGCCAATTACAGCAGGAAGTACAATATAAGAAAAATTTACTATACACTTCAAACAAGGACTTGTGACGTTAAACAATATTCTGACGTCATCAAATCCTGTAGGTAAAGTCCTGCTGGTAATATTATTAGTTGACATTGTTCACAATAAATAACAAATACATTGACTTACCATCCTTGTATTCTCTGGTTCTGTGGATCAAGTCTGGCTTATATGCGTTGGCAAAGTGCAGTATACGAGGCGTATAGTGCTCTGAAAATCTGCCCAGGAATGGGGCACATTCTAATTCCATTAAACTGAACTCGAAGTCAATCTAAGAACAGAAACACATTGTTAATTAGATTAAGTATTTAAGTGTTTCTATTTATTCACCTAATTCAACTTCAACTATTCAGTACTTAAAATTAACTTAAATTAATCATTGTTCATAAATCATAATAATGTTTTTCAAACCAGAATTCCACATTATTGTTATTGTTTTATTGGTGCATAATATATAAAAACTCAGTCAATTTGTTATACGGACTTAAATTAATGCCAAGTATTACCATTACTTTTCATTATTATTGTACTGAATGTGTATAGCTAAACAGCTTACGGGCTATTCCGTCGCGTCGGGGTGAAAAACTTACGTTTTTTGAGCTACACATTCAGTAAATTACTACCGGATCGCGTATCAACAAAACAAGACATTATTATTATTATTATTTTATTTTTGAGGCTTTGGCGAATCAGATAGATAGACATAGAGCCTAGTTAAATGTTGATCGGGACCTTGCGTCGCGTATCGCGTTCCATTCTCAGAGCGTTCAATCTATTTTTAATAACAAAAATTAAAAACAAGCAAGTCAGAAACCACGGTAAACATAGCCACGGCCGTATATCAATTGGCCGACGTCTTCACACTTGTTCCCAGGTAGGATTAATAAAGAATAAATTATGATAAGTCATTTTTTCCATCAATCGAGTACCTGTAGCCTCCAAGATCGGTAAAATAATTAAAATTAAAGCTATTAGGCCTAAACCTTCGGATTTATGTCGCGTTGTGGCAAAATAATAAACTGATTTAACTTTAAAACAATGAAATCGAGTCATGAATCGATATTAATATGAATCATTATAACCCCAAGGTAATTGTTT
>OX246745.1:33550729-33588817 GCA_945910005.1 Isoperla grammatica
AGAAAGATGATCTTTCTTTAATCAGTGTTGATTCTGAAAATACCATTATCGACAATAGTTACCTTTGCTTCGTTCCGATTCACTTTAGGAGTGGAAGTGCCTATGGGCAGAGTATCGTCCAGGACGAATTCGTCTTCTGTGTTCTACAAGGAAACAAAAATGTCAGTCTATACTCTAAATGTGACTGTTTTTTTTTCTTTGCTAACTGGAAATATATTTTAACTAAATTCTTTTGCTAATTGGAAATATATTTAGTAAATTGTTTTCATACCTTGAACATGGTTCCCCTCCCCACTTCATTAGTGCCTACCTATACTACATACACCACCTATGGGATTAGCTTGGCAATTGCAATAGCATATCAATTCTAATAGCGGTTCAAAATCTGGACTAGCAAGTAATTGTTCCGTTTAATCAAAAACTATTTTAAATCAAATAATTAAAGGTTAATTTAAATTCTAGACCAATCCACGCATTGAAGATAATATGCTGATGACGAATGACTATAATTATCCAAATGTTTTTTCTATATAGACCTACTCTATTACGTGTTTTTATGTTTATCAATTCAGTTTTTACAAACCTTTGTATTGTTGGCAGATTCACCCTCAGAAAGGGCTGAAGGGGCTGCATGTCCTTTCATGTCATTAATAATTCTCATTATTGTTTTCGTGGGTCCAATTTTAATTTTCATATCAGTTCTTATGTCATGCTCTGTTAAAGCAAGAAATGCATGCCCATCTATTTCTTCTTCTGTAAAAAATAATGTGAATCCATCAAACAAACTATCCTTCTAATGAAAGCTAAACATTATTTTTAAAACAGGGGAGATACTATTAGCTATTGGCTTATGCCTATAATGAAATAAATGTAATAAATTAACAAGACACCATTATCTCAGAAACTATTAATGTGGCCATATCCATTTTTGAATACGTACACCTCCCGATATACGTAAAGCAAGAGTAAGACTGCAAATGTCACTATATTTCAACTCTCCTGCACGCACTTGTAATATACAAGGTCTCCTGATCGTGGTTTCTTATCTACATAATATTATGTTGTTTCCTTGTAATACTTCATTATCTAAACAAAGTCGCCGCGAGAGCCAACGCGCGGTTTATCTTCTACCTGCTAAGACGCTTCAAACCTCATAGATAAACATCACCGATTAGGTCTTACTTTAACAATAGAACACTGGTCAAAGCTCTTACGCTTCTGCTCTTTACAATAATGAATGGAATACAAGCACATTTTGGGAAACCTTATTAAGCGTTTGTTGGTGAAACGTTTACACGCGCATTTCAATATAAAATGTATATAGGCCTAATTAGGACCTAGTTAAAATTGTGTCTATTTCTGAATTATTTGACTATCGCTATAAGACGTATCACTTAGTCTACAAACGATATTCTCAGCAATCTTTAGTATGATTGACAGTATATATGTCTTGTTTCTATATTATAATTTACGAAAATGTTAAGACCAACACCCAACTCTGTTAAAAGTACACACACAATTAACTTTCAAAAAGCTTCTGGCGGTACCGGGAGATGCACTATTCAAAATACATATCAAAATACATCTCATAATAGTTTCATATGATCTCATAAAATGACTTTTTATGTGTTTACTTTTATCATGAATTAGAATGAATGTAATTCATTTGGTTGAATGAATGAAACGGCCCACAACGACCTTTCTTCAGGTATACGGGCATCTCCCCTCCTCGCACCACCTACAGTCGGCCCGGTCGAGAACAATGAATACCGCGCCACCACAGGACCAGTGTCTAGTTTAAAATAACAATGTTTTGATGCAGGCAAATATTATTAATTCTCCAGTTTTTCCAGATATTTGGAGTAACCACGAAAAATGGTTGTGAAATTCATTTTGAATTTTCAATATCCTTACATTATCACTCATACTTATATTTTTCCCACTGCTAAAATCGATGAAACAAAAGTGATGTAATAATAATAATGTTTTTTCGCTATAATAACATTTGTCCAAAAAATGAGTTTTAATAACATTTGAACTTTGAATCAAAACTTAGTTCTATTATAAATCATTCCAGACCTCGGGCGTTTCGGCTCGAAGCGAGTGAATGATAACGTGACCGCGATCCGTGTTTTGAAGCTGTTATCTGTTATGTTGTAAATAACAAGAGTTTCACAGTGTAATTGGTATTTATCTGCATATTTGTATTCATACCATACGAAATTAGAACGAAAACTAACATGAAATTACTTTTAAAATGTTAAAAAAGTTTGAAAACTACCACATTTTAGTGAGTAGTAGGTACGCTTGTAGTTTTCAGTTTCAAAAATATTCTGATGACCATAGACTGCTCTAAAATTAGCAGTTTTCAAGTGATTTTGAAAATTTAAAATAATTTAATAACCATTTTTCGTGGTTACTCCAAATATCTGAAAATAACTGGAGAAATAATAATATTTGCCTGCATCAAAACATTGTTATTTTGAAGGAGACACCTGTGGTGTTGCGGTCGACAGTCGGTCACATTCATTGTTCTCGACTGGGCCGAGTGGAGGTGGAAGCGGGGAGGGGAGATGCCCGAGTGTTACGTTAGCCCAGTTAGCCAGTCCTTTACTCGCTCCCTTCAATTATCACATGTTATTATATTAATATTCACAAAATGTTTTCTAAAAATATACATTATCAAATTATCGGCCACATAGTGATTGATTGGCTCACCTTTAACTTTAAGTGAACTACGTGCTGTCCCATCGTTCCTTTCGTATGCCATTCTTTATAGAACAATATTCCTTAGGCAGATATACATCTTTTCATCAGTGTAATCAGTCCACACTGCGAGTGGGTGGAAGTCTGGCAATTCATCGACGTTTATTCCTTGCACACACATATGCTCCTCACGGGGACTCACACAAAAGGCATTGTTTTTACTCTCAAAATATAAAGTGTCCCATAGAGAAACAATTAAATGAGTGTCATCATTTGGGAGCACTAATATTTCCTTAATTTTTGCAAATTTTGGCAAACCATCTTCGGACAAACGGTGGCTTTGGATACACACTAGTAATCCAAGGCGGTATTCTGTGCCATAATAAAGTAAAGATGAAGATGAAAATACAATATCATTGGGGTCGTAATGCAGCTCTTTTAAATAATCTTGACCTGTGCACTTGCAAACGGAACAGATTTCTCCGGCTTTGGCCTCAACTTTTTTTCGGAACCCGTCTTCATTTCTTCCCCAAACTGAACATTGGCTTATTTGATTCATCTGGGCCATAGTTTTCGGGATATTTTTGAAGTTGCAACACACAGCAGCATGTCTTTTAAATGGGGCATGTTTCGCTTCATACCGCATACACCACACCCTCACCATCGGCCCAACCATTGCCATACACTCGGGATAGTGTTCTAAATGATGGTCTTTATTTATAAAGTTCGCGTCAGGAAAAAGCTCTATTCTGAGGGAGTGGTGTTCCTTTATTACTTCTGATAGATATGCCAGCAGGCCAAGCGTAACTTTAGGTGCAAACACTATCTCCATAATCCTTAAAAGTAATAGGATTAGCTTTAAATGCACACTATTTTCTTCAACTTTGTCCGATATTAAAAAAGGGAATGCTCGTATTAAAAGCCACATTTGCATTGCTTTCTGTTTTAAGCTGTGATCTGTCAGATTTCTTAAAGACGTTTGTGCAAAATTAGGCGATGGTTTATTACGTCTCTCCGGAAACCCGTAATTAAACATTTTTAACCTTTGGTTAAAAAGGTTAACCGTAAACAATTTCTCAACAATTACAAAATGATTTAACACTAATTTGAGTTCAAACTCGCAAACACCTTCTAATAAATCGTGCATGGCATCGAAGACAAAATTGTTGGTGCAATGAAAGTACTTGCTTTTGTTTAGTACACTATTCTCACGAAGTCCAGTTTCAGTGTGAATATTGGGTAGTTGGCGAGCATTAACAAGTTCGACATGTTCTTCGTACAATTCTTTACTTCTGCGTTCGTGTGATGAATTGTCACTCTGTGCATGCAATTGGGCACGTGTGACCATACATTGCCGACAAAATCTATTACAAGACGGACCAAGGAACCCAAACAGTTCGTGAACGGCAAGACCATCAGCGCACACGGAAGTGATAACTGCACGAATAGTAAAATTATCATTTCCATTGTAATTAATAACAACCCCGTCATCGGATTCAAGTTTCTGTAAGTCGTCGAGGAAAGGAGCCAATATTTTTTCAAACCCATATTTTTTTAAGTCAACTGTATGACACAGTGTTAAAAGATGAATGTTATTGAGAACCGAGTTGAATTCGGGTGAAAAGTTCTGTATGGTGTAATAAAATGCTCCTATTTTGTGGATTGTAGTCTTTGAGCCCAAAGGGTTGGTAACTTCCAGGTCATCGTAATATAATTGAAGTCGTATTGTCTGGGGGTATTTTTTAAGAAACGGGTGTTTATCATATTGTAATCCATCTACAAAAGAGCGAATAAACCCATCATTACTGCGCCTGTCAGTGAGTAATTCTTCCCTTGCGCGTTGTTTAGAAAAAATGAGCTCAAAAACCTTTATGATTGGAACGTACTGAAAAGTCTCCATTACAGACTTTGGTTGGTAATCGGATGTAGAAGGGTTCAGTACTTGATCGATTCGATTACCCAATGGAACTTCAACAGGAGATACAAGTCCCATGTGCATTTCAAAATATGATGTTTGATGGGCTAGCGACTGAAATTTGTCTGAAGGAATGTTTACATCAAACTTTGATAATAAATCTTTTGCTTCGTGAGAATGTTGATCTATGTTGTTTTTCGTAAAGAATTTGATGACCTCCTTCTCTAAATACGAGGCAGTGTGTGAAACCATCAAATTGCAACCTTCTAATGCATAGTTTATGGATGAATTTGTCATTGAGCTTTTTGACCGTAAATTGCAAACCAATTCAGCAGTACAATCAGTAAAGTACTGTTGTTCATCGAACAATGCTTCTTCTTGGTTTACTTCAATTTCTTCTGGCATTGACATATTCTCTTCGATTGAAAGTTCGGGCAAACCATCTTCATCTGAAATGTCATTTGGCTCATTTGACATTCGCGCATTAGCAACACTGTGCCATTTTGAAATATGTTTGGCTAATAACGTAAATCGGCTGTAATACCGCCGACAATTATTTTGAGCACAAACAAAGTTTTCTTGCGTACTACTGAGATTGAGTGCGTGAATGTGACTAAAATGTGCTTTTAGCTCTTTTGTGCCTCCTCGTATTAAAGCCAAACACTTGAAACATGTTAGCCCGTCCATTTTTACTTGATGATTTAACAATCCTCTTGAGGTTTAATATTAATTAGCACCTAAGAGCAAAAACTCTATTAAAACATATAAGCCTTTAAGGTTGTTGTCTATAATTTATCGGTTATCTATAATTTATAGTATTAACAATAATTGAATCGCTAAATTCAGAAACGACACATGTCCCAATACATAGTTTTGAGAAAATTAAATTTAAGTGTGCTGAATTGACAATTAGTATAATTTTATGCTCAGTTAATTATAGTATTTTGTAATATCATATTCCAAGATATCTAGATGGGAAATAGATGACATTTCCATTTTTGTTTAGTGTTTGTAAACAAAAGAAATCAATGGATTTGTGTTTTTTCTGAAACTAACGGATTATTATTAAAAACAAAATTCGGAAAAATGTTGGGAAGTGAAAATTAGTTGTACACTGTAAGTCTAAAATGATTTATAATTATTTTAATCGAGGTTAGAAGTGATATACATAGGCCTTGTGCATAGCAGTGAATATTTCTTAACAGCACAAGTCTCGGACTAGTGTTGTTTCTGCAAATATCGAACTAGGCACATGGAGCATTGCATACGACAAGTCCCGGACTAGTGTTGTTTCTGCAAATAGCGAATTCTATCCAAGGTCCTCACATGGAGCAGGGCATACGGACATGAGTTGTTTCTGTGTTAATTGAAAGATGCGCATTTTAGGATGTAAAAAAAAAAATAAAATAAAAAAAGTGAAAATGTGACTTGTGTCGTTTCTGAATTTAGAGGTTCAATTAATCATGATACAATCATTACAATTAATTACAATTCCCACAACCCACGGAACCACAGATCTCACACTTATTTTTACTCATAAAAGAAAAAACGTGGACTTGATTACAATGCTAATGACTTCAATTGCTATAGTGACATGTTGTTACAACGGTATAATTTGTATGGTAATTTGTTAGAAAACTTAAACTGTAATGAAGTGAGTCCATTCAAGCAGGGGTATGCGTTTTTTTATATAACGGAGTGACCTGTGTGGTGGGACTTGTGAGGGAGGCCAGCAACGGTTGGTGGTCTGTATGAATAGAAAGTGTTGGCGAAGGCACATCCCGCTGAGCCGCCGGGACAGCATGTAAAATAAATCCTTACTCAATTTGTCCTTATGCAATGGCTAATTGGTCTTAATCTTATTGATAGCAGTAAGGCATTCATTTCCATTTTCCATTTAACAAAAGACTAAACACTCGCTACCGAACATTACATGGCGGGCACCAGCCACCACCTGTACGGGAGGGTCTCTCAATGGGTTGCGAGTCCCAATGGTCACAACTTCGCACAAAAAACGAAAATGATCAGAACAATCTAAATAACGTGATTACAAGTGTCGCTCTTTGAAATTATTCACGGAATCAAACATTGCTCAGCACGGTTCTCAATTTGAAAGTATGCATTGTGCTAAAACTTTTTTTTTTACCCAAAACCCTTCGCCAACTGCGGTCAATTGTTCGCCGCGCAGACCTTTCCTAAGGGTTGTCCCAAACGCTCGAGTCGGGTCCTTGCTGAACAGCCGACGTGATATCCAGTATAGCTTGCAATCGGCGTGGGAGTGGTTCATAGATAGAAGGGAGAACAGGCATGCAAATGATTGAACCAGAACAACCTGTTATGGCGCCCATCACTTAGTTTTAATAATAAGTTTACAGGTAAAACTAAGAAAACCTGGTACACAAAATATGGTGTTATGTTCGCAAGATCGATCTTGGTACTACCATTACACTTATTAATCATCATTTAACAATAAACAAATAATTACTCAAAGTTTAAATGAATATAATTAATTTCTTAGTGCTAAATTATAAAGTAGATTTATCTATAGCAAATAAAATTGATAACATTTAAATAGTATTCTCGGCTATCTTCAAATGTTTCCGCGGCTTCACACGGAGGTGGGTGACAACTCAAGAAGACCAAGAGATGAGGTCGGTGAGAAATACTTGAAGAGCCGAAGGGGAAAATAGGGGGTGTAGTGTTGAGCTCCACAAGGCAGTGGAGTCAACAGTAGAATGGGGACAACAATGAAATAAAGCGAACGAGATGTGTCAGACCTGAAATAGATTTGCTCCTTTTATTTCATTCATAATAATAACTATGTACTTTTAATAATACCAAACATACGATATTTCAGTGGCGACGAGAAAAACACGCTAGAACTTCCAAGGAATTTAATTACATTACCTATTTCTTGTTAAAATGAGTCTCCAAAATGGGCTTAGCCCGTTCGCCATTCATGGCGTCGAGACTTCAGTAGGTGTGCGTTCGTCCAGCTGGTTACGACAATTTCACCTATTTGCAGGCGCTAAAGATATAACTAAACCTTCTGTTAAGAAGAATACATTACTTTTTTACGCGGGGGAAGGTGTTTTGGATGTGTGGCACAGTTTGCCCGAATCTCACGACACATTTTCACGCGATGTGGTTGGTTTAGGATTGTTATCAGTCGCTATTTTGGACCTAGTGTCAAAACTCGAATCATCCGCTAGCGATGCTAAGCGGAAATATGACGAACTGTTGATCGCTTCAGAAATTGCCCCGGGAAATTTGAAAATTAAATCAGACGCTACTCTTGCCAAGGCGACTGCCGATGCTGCAGAAGTTGCTCTGCATACAGCACGCACAGCCGCGCCCACGTCAACCCTAGGACACACGGTCGAAGACGAATACACGCACATGGTCAAAGCCCTTACTAAATATTTTGCACCTCGCCAGAGTAACATTTATGAGAGGTTTCTTTTCAACCAATTGCTGCCTAGTGTCACTGAAAGTTCATGCCAGTATTTGACTAGGCTCAAAGTCAAGATTAAAAATTACAATTTTACAGATCCTAACGAAAAATTGTTGGATATGCTAATCATTAATTCCAGAAATGCTCAATTACGCAGAGAGCTCCTTAAAGTTGGGGATAGCCTTACAGTTGACAAAGCAGAGGCGCTGTCCCGTACGCTGGAAACAGCAGAAGATCAAGCCAGGTCTATGGGACAGCCAACGTCCTTGACAGTCAATACGGTTTCCACCCGGATTGCTAGCAAATGTTTCAGGTGTGGTTCAACTAGTCATATGGCAAATAATCCAGTCTGCCCAGCTCTTGGAAAGTCATGCATGACATGTGGTAAGTTTGGACATTTTTCTTCTGTTTGTCGTTCACATAAGGGTCATCAGACAGGCACTGCACCAGGTTCCCACACGGAGCAACGGAATGGTCGTCCAAAATTCCACCGTGGTCACAAGGTGCGACAGATTAATGAGGACTCTGCATCCGATGAATCGCTCTGTGATCGTGCATACGTTGTATGTCACGTGGATGAGAAACCTTCCGATGCAAACTTTGTAACCGTACTGGTAGGTGGTGTGCAAGTGAACCATTTGATTGACAGCGGTGCCACATGTAACCTAATCGATGAACGTACTTGGTATCAAAGTATTGCTCTGGGTTTAAAATCCGATACTATTCAGTCAAACTAGAAATTGTATTCCTATAACAATCCTTGTCCATTACTTGTTATAACGAAAAACAGGGCTACTTACAAGATTGGAGAATTAGAGACTACAGCAGATTTTTATGTGGTGAAAGGTGAAGGCCCACCACTATTGGGAGAGGCTACTGCAAAAGCTTTGAAAGTGCTCAAGGTTGGACTACAGGTGCAAGATGACTTCGCACGTCCCGTTACAGTTTCACGGGAGCACCAAACAGTAGATTTACATACGCAAGCTGACGTGTTACCTGTGCGCCTACAACCCCTTTCTCCTCCATCAGTGGACTTAAAGTCTCAAATTAAAACAGATTTTCCGCGGGTATTTCAAGGTGTTGGTACTCTCAAAGATTACGAGCTGGATTTTACAATCGACGAAAGTGCACCCGCCGAGATTCAACCACTCAGGCGACATTCAGTCCAACAGTATGGAGAGATGGAGGCAGACCTAAAGATCAAGCTGGAAAGTGATCGGATCGAGAAAGTGATAAAACCGATCTTACGATGGGCAAAGTTACCGTCAGCCTCATTCTGTTTCGGATCTTGACGTGGAAACAAGTGGGAGAAAGAAATCAGTGGCGTAAAGGAGACTCACGCCGCCCCTGTGTAGGGGGGCCCGGCTCGCTAGACGTAAACTTCTTGTTTTTCGTCATCAAATTTCAAATGTTGTCAATTTGGACCTATTCTCCTCCGAGCCATACGTGGACGGGGCGGGGGAGTTATAGAAATGGGAAAATTGTTGGAGGAATATATTTGAAAATGCTTATGGGTGGAAGGGGTGAGGGGGTTCCTCTTTTCTCTCGTCTTCCGATCGGCACAGCCTATAAGAAACTATATTGAATCCTTAATGTATTGAATGTTCTTACTATCTAGGCCAAGTACTACCACAAGCCCGGACGGGGGAAAACTGTCATATTATTTCATGTATCATTGTACGTTTCTGAAACGTGTTTAAAGGCTGAAACATGTCATATATGAAGAAAAAAAATCGTCTTCGGCGAACTGAGCTCCCACGGCTGGGACTTCGCCCCAGACCCGCTACACATACATCAGAAGATGTTGAACTCGCATTGGACGGCCATCGCAGGGTATTGCTGTGATTAGCGCTTGCTGGGTCGGGGGGGTAGTTGAGGTAGTTATGTTAGTAGTGGTGGAGGAACAGTTTGTCCAGGGCTTCAGTTAGGACTACCTACACAACGTGGTTGGGACAGTAGTGTTGTATAAAGTAAGGTTGCTCGCATTGGACGGCCATCGCAGGGTATTGCTGTGATTAGCGCTTGTTGGGTCGGGGGGGTAGTTCAGGTAGTTATGTTAGTAGTGGTGGTGGAACAGTTTGTCCAGGGCTTCAGTTAGGACTACCTACACAACGTGGTTGGGACAGTAGTGTTGTATAAAGTAAGGTTGCTCGCATTGGACGGCCATCGCAGGGTATTGCTGTGATTAGCGCTTGTTGGGTCGGGGGGGTAGTTCAGGTAGTTATGTTAGTAGTGGTGGTGGAACAGTTTGTCCAGGGCTTCAGTTAGGACTACCTACACAACGTGGTTGGGACAGTAGTGTTGTATAAAGTAAGGTTGCTCGCATTGGACGGCCATCGCAGGGTATTGCTGTGATTAGCGCTTGTTGGGTCGGGGGGGTAGTTCAGGTAGTTATGTTAGTAGTGGTGGTGGAACAGTTTGTCCAGGGCTTCAGTTAGGACTACCTATACAACGTGGTGAGGACAGAAGTGTTGTATTAAGTAAGGTTGCTCGCATTGGACGGCCATCGCAGGGTATTGCTGTGATTAGCGCTTGTTGGGTCGGGGGGGTAGTTCAGGTAGTTATGTTAGTAGTGGTGGAGGAACAGTTTGTCCAGGGCTTCAGTTAGTACTACCTACACAACGTGGTTGGGACAGTAGTGTTGTATAAAGTACGGTTGCTCGCATTGGACGGCCATCGCAGGGTATTGCTGTGATTAGCGCTTGCTGGGTCGGGGGGGTAGTTCAGGTAGTTATGTTAGTAGTGGTGGTGGAACAGTTTGTCCAGGGCTTCAGTTAGGACTACCTACACAACGTGGTTGGGACAGTAGTGTTGTATAAAGTACGGTTGCTCGCATTGGACGGCCATCGCAGGGTATTGCTGTGATTAGCGCTTGTTGGGTCGGGGGGGTAGTTCGGGTAGTTATGTTAGTACTGGTGGTGGAACAGTTGGTCCAGGGCTTCAGTTAGGACTACCTATACAACGTGGTGGGGACAGTAGTGTTGTATTAAGTAAGGTTGCTCGCATTGGACGGCCATCGCAGGGTATTGCTGTGATTAGCGCTTGTTGGGTCGGGGGGGTAGTTCGGGTAGTTATGTTAGTACTGGTGGTGGAACAGTTGGTCCAGGGCTTCAGTTAGGACTACCTATACAACGTGGTGGGGACAGTAGTGTTGTATTAAGTAAGGTTGCTCGCATTTGACGGCCATCGCAGGGTATTGCTGTGATTAGCGCTTGTTGGGTCGGGGGGGTAGTTCAGGTAGTTATGTTAGTACTGGTGGTGGAACAGTTTGTCCAGGGCTTCAGTTAGGACTACCTATACAACGTGGTGAGGACAGAAGTGTTGTATTAAGTAAGGTTGCTCGCATTGGACGGCCATCGCAGGGTATTGCTGTGATTAGCGCTTGTTGGGTCGGGGGGGTAGTTCAGGTAGTTATGTTAGTAGTGGTGGTGGAACAGTTTGTCCAGGGCTTCAGTTAGGACTACCTATACAACGTGGTGAGGACAGAAGTGTTGTATTAAGTAAGGTTGCTAGCATTTGACGGCCATCGCAGGGTATTGCTGTGATTAGCGCTTGTTGGGTCGGGGGGGTAGTTCAGGTAGTTATGTTAGTACTGGTGGTGGAACAGTTTGTCCAGGGCTTCAGTTAGGACTACTTATACTACGTGGTGGTTACAGTAGTGTTGTGAGGGAACGATGAAACATTTCAAATTCCGAAAGATGTTCATAGAGAGGATTGTTCATTATTATTATTATTATTATTACTGTTATTTTTATTATTATTATTATTTATATTATTATTGATGTTGTTATTTTTATCATAATCATTAAAATTATTTATTTTTAAATAACTAGGACTTGCGAAGTCACTCTTATAGTTCAAACAATATTACTAACAGCATTCACTGCTATGAAATGTTGTAATTATGATAATATTTACTATAAACGAGTGCTCTACCGAAAAGTACGAGGGATCTTACGACAACCAGTGCTAATCTTGACACAGTCTATACTTAAGGAACCGACGCGAGTACAATAATCCTGCTAATTATCAAAGTAATTGCTCAATGCCGACGCTACGCCACTGGCTAAACAAATGCACTGACGCACAAGGCACGGGACAGTTTAGTCTCAAAACAGACCTGCTACGGCAGAAGACAGTACAAAGAAATATATTTACTAAACCTGAGCAGTTAAATCCCACAGACTCAGACTGGCCGTTTAAACCAGAAGTTGCTGTCAACATAATTGTCAGCATTCTTAGAGGAGAGACGATGCTCAAGCTCAAGTTGTACAGACCTTGCAACCTAGATGCAACCTTAGAATAGATCATGACTTTTAAATAAGGCTGCAAGTTTAGTATTTAATTGCATTCTTTTGGTCTGAAGTGATGGAGATATAATAAGATAATACAGCATAAATAGTATAATACAAATAGTATAAACAGTATAAATAATTAGATCTACAGCCCTGTTCGATTGCTATCTTAATTGTTCTGATACGTTTAGGGGACTGAGCGTAATCGTTGACGGATGTAGATCTGCAACAACGTAATATAGACAAGTTGGTCATATGACGCCGTCGAAACGATTCATAGACACACATGAATCTACTTTCTCGAAGTTCTGATGTAACAGCACACAAAACACTCCCGCATTCAACGTATCTGAAGGTGTTTATTATACCGATAATACTGAAGTTGGTGAACTGTCTGTACCATAGGGAGGACGAGGATGTGATAGACCAAACATTTGGGCTACCTTGCTTTAAGATTGTAGACACTCCACTGGTGTCTTTCAACGTTAGCAAATTGCTTCATATCAAGGCTAGCTCACACACTTTTCAATGAAGCAATAACAGGCATTTAGAAAGAAGTGGAGGAAATTCTGATATTCGGGCTTAACGTCTTATATTTTTACATCTTGGCTAATCAAGACGAGGAGTGGGTGATAATGAAGATGAAATTGGGGGCTCTTTGGAGGAAAGGGGCAAGTAGGAGGGCGTGTGAGGAAAGGAGAAAGGGGAGGAAAGGGGATTGGGGTGTGGACTGCACTTCGTCTCCTCGACCAGTCCGGCTAAGGTGGCCTTACCAGAAGCATACGCTTCCGCCGGCATAGCTCTCGGGATCAACAAAGCACGCAAACCTGCCCACCACGATAAGGTAGCAGTCCCTGGGCAGGCGGAGGGATTCTACTGAATACCGGTAGCAGAAAGTTATCAAGTGACTCAGTAAAGCGATAATTCAGCAGACCCTGGAGGGAGCCATTAAAGTTGAAAAGGAAATTTTGGGAAGTCTATTGAGTGTTGGTAACAGAAAGCTATCAAGTGACCCAGTAAAGCGATAATTCAGCAGACCCTGGAGGGAGCCATTAAAGTTGAAAAGGAAGTTTTGGGAAGTCTATTGAGTGTTGGTAACAGAAAGTTATCAAGTGACTCAGTAAAGCAATAATTCAGCAGACCCTGGAGGGAGTCATTAAAGTTGAAAAGGAAATTTTGGGAAGTCTATTGAGTGTTGGTAACAGAAAGTTATCAAGTGAATCAGTAAAGCGATAATTCCGATTGCTTAGTAGTAGACCCTGGAGGGAGCCATTAAAGTTGAAAAGGAAGTTTTGGGAAGTCTTATTAGTGTTGATACCAGTATCAAGTTATTCAGATTGCTTCCACTGTAATAACATGGAATAATGTGAACGTCTAATTAAAATGGAGGTGGAAAGTGTTCAAAGGATGGATTATTGGTTTCAAGAAAGTTCAGCCTACAAAAAAATGTGCATAGAAGTCTAGAATAAAAACGACATTGAAATACACAGATACACACACAATTTGTGTGTTAGGCCTACTCAAGAGTGAATAACTTGAGTGTTAGTGAATGCCCTACACGTTTGAGTATTTCAATTTGTTGACAATCAGCATCTACAGGGAAATAGCCTTGAAGTACGTTCTAATGTTTATTCTAACAAAAGTAGGCCCCAAGCCACGAGTTGTAAGTTCATCACGTTGCTTGGTAAATGCTTAGTAGTGCTCATTCACATGTAGAGTCAAATACTCAAATTCATCACATCCGGAAATGTAATATTTCATGTATTCACTATTGCATTCATTATCGTTGCTCTATGTACACCAGGTAGCAGCACCATAGCCCTTGGGCTAGAGATGATGATGTTATTCGGGCGTATAAATAATTATTTATAGTCTACCTGAGGCGTATTATTTTTATGTTTAAAATTACCAATAAGTTAAATTAAGATGAGAGATTTCCATGCGTCTATTACCATCATAATTATTTCTTTTTTATGTTTATTCCTTTTAAATATTCACACTTTGTCTCTCTATAATGTACTTACTGCATTGTATCACCTTATTGTATTGTATCACCTTACTGTATTGTATCATGTACTGTATCTTCTTAAAAGGGTTGGATGGAAGATAAGGTTTCGCTAGCCTTAATCCCGCCTTTTCATAAAAGACCTTAATCAATCAATCAATCAATCATATTTTTCAACTTTGGCTAATCGAGACGATGAGAGGGTGACATATGAAGATGAAAAACGCCGCATGTTGAATCAGATCCATTACATATCGCGGAGGTCGTCATAAGGGGAGTCTAGTGGGCCAAGTGGGAAAAGAAATATTTAGTGGGACGGGGGGGGGGGTGGGGGGGGGGGTTAGGGTCTCTTTTCGTCACCTCTTACGACTAGCAGAGTCACTGTGGACATATTCTTCCCCGGGCCTAGACGGGTCTTGGGTTAGAACGAACATCTCTCAATAACTTTGGTAAACAGGAATCAACATATAGTGTACTCTTCTTTCATTTCTACCCCTCACTGAAGTACGCCTGGATGCATTCTCTCTTTTGTGGACCTACATTGTGGTCCTTGTCAAGGATAAGTGGATGCTTTTATCAATGGGGGGCTTGGTGAGGGTGGTCCCTCCACCCTCCGGGGAAAACACTATTAGAACTGTTTCGAGCTTCATTGCAGTAGGGTAAAGGTAAGATAATAGAAGGGCAAAGGGGGGTCAGGGAATACAATTAATTACTCAGGGTGAGTATGGAGTAAAGTGGTAGGGTTGGCGGTGGTGGCAGAAGCCAAAGTGACGGCGAAGCCGCTGGAAGCGTTCATTGAGGATCCCGAAGTGTTCTTGGTGAAAGAAGTCAAGAGGAGGGTAAAGAAACAAGCCAAAGTGACGCCAAAGCCGTTGGAACAGTCCATGTGGGTTCCTGAGGTTAAGTGGCGTTTACGTCAAAACGTTTGGGGCAGTTAATCAAGTTGGCTTTCTTTTAACACAGATTATGGATTGTAGTGTTTTAATGCTTTGCAAAATGCAGTTTTCTAGAACTAAACTATTACCCTGTTGACCACCGGTCAATATTCGTCGCCTAGCAACACAAATCTATAAGTATGTTCACACAACAATCAACTATTTCATGATGTCTAGGACGAAAACGACAAAAATATTCAAGTACTAATTGATTTTATTTATATATGTAGATTGTAGATGGGCCGCCAGGAGAGTTCTGTATAGAATCAACTATAACTTTTCTTAATTCATATGTTAAGGTCCAAGGGCCAAACCAGAGGCAGATCTTTATTTAATTATTTAAATGCTTGGATAGCGATTGACTAAAACTGGACTTCCATTATCTTTCAGAAAAAGGGATTTATATAAAAAATTCAAACAATTAAAAAATAATAAAATCCAAGCTACGTTTTTGACACGAGAAATGATACAAACTGGATTGGGCTGCCGGTATTTAAATTGTGTTTGAATATTCATCCACTTCATAAAATATACGTGTTCAGTAGTCAGTAGTGTTTAAACAATATCCAGTTGATGGTCAAGACATTAGCCAGCCTTGGAAGAGTGTCTGTAAGATCATCCGATGGTCTACAAGGATTCAACAACCTCCCTTTAAATGACATGACTTCAACCTCGTTCTATCAGACCCGACAGCTGGACCATATGACACTGGGTGAACCTTTGCAACGCACATTACTGGCGTCGTTATGTGGAGGGTACGGGGTGGGGTTGGGGTGGTTTAGTGGTGAGAGAAAGCGGTACGATGTAGGGGGTGGGGGTGCAGGGTGCAGGGTTAACCCAAGGAAGTTGAACGCACCCAGAGCGGGACTGATAATTCAGATGTGTTTTAAGACAGACTCGAGAGCTGTAGTGGACGCCACGCTTAGTCGGAACCAAACCGGAAGCGACTTTACGAGGTGAGTTGGGTTTGTTTACGGTTGTTTAAAAGTAGTATTCGTAATGGCTACTTTTGTGCGTTACACGTGGTCACGGCGGACCGTGAATTGTCGCGAGGGGTGAGGGGCACTCTCACAAAGTCTTATGGTCGTATCACCCTTGTAAATCTGGGGGAGGGGGGCGATGCACCGTAACGCACGCGTCTCTTCAAGGAAGGTTGGGTTGATTGGGCATCATTGAACAGTTCTATAGTCGCGCGCGTTCAATTGGTTCTGTCTTCAGCGTGCGGTTTGGTTCCTTATAAAAGTGGCAGCTACTATGGATATTGTGACGCTGGGTGAATCAGGTGCAATACATATCACGGGGGTCGTTGTTTGGTGGGTAAGGGGGGCGGGAGGGGAGGGTTGTGGTGTAGGCTGTATGCCTTAGAGTCAACCCAAAAGAGAAAAGCACCCAAGGCGGGGCAAATAATTCAGTTATGTTTTAAGACAGACTCGACAGCTATGTATTATGATGCTGGGTCAATAGGGTGCAACACACATCGAAGGGGTCGTTATATGAAGGGTAGGGTGGCAGGGTTGGGGTGTAGGCTGTAGGCCTTTGGGTGAACCCAAGTGGGAAAGCACCCAGAGCGGGACTGATTTATTTGAGTCAAGTGTTTTAGGAGAGACTCCACAGCTAGATATTATGATGCTGGTTAAATCATTTGCAATAAACATTACGTGGGTCATTATATGGGGGGGGGGGGGGGGCGTGGAGGATTGGGTGAAGGGTAGAGGTATGCACGGGCCTAATTATAGAAGCCCGCCCCGGGCCCGTACTGAAAAAGCTAATCAAAGCCCGGGCTCAGCCCAGGCCCGCTTGACTGAAGTGTAAATTGGCCCGTAAATGCCCGTTCAACTGTTAAAGCAGCAAGTGTATTAATATAGTATAAGGCAAGCAATACGAACGACAGGGTGGGAACAAAATGGAGAATAGATGAAAAGTAATTAGTAAACATTGCCAGTGAAATTATGTAACCAAAAGAATTACAACAAAAATGTTGTGACTAGTAGTTTATTTTTTTTCGGATTTGTAAGTTTCGTAAATGTTGGTTAAATAACGTTACTCTTCTTTCATTGCATTAAAAAAGCACGAAAAATCCCTCCTCGTTCTGTGATATGTAGGCCCAGGCCCGGCCCGGCCCGTCTTAATAAACATATCAAGGCCCGTACCCGGGCCTGCGGGCCAGCCGACCCGCCCGCGGGCCAAGCCCGTACCCGTGCAGACCTCTAGTGTAGGGTAAACCCAAGTGGGATAGCACCCCGAGTAGGACTAACTTAATTCAGCTAAGTGTTATAGGACAGACTCGACAGCTATGTATTATGACACTGGGTGAATAAGTTCCAACACGCATCACGGGGGTCGTTATATGGGGGGTGGTGATAGGGGGGGTGGGCTGGGGATAGGGTTTGGGGGGTTGGGGGGCGGGGTAGGGGTGTAGGGTCAACCCAAGTTGGAAAGCACCCAGAGCGGGACTGATTTAATTCAGCTAAGTGTTATAGGACAGACTCACAAGCTAGATATTATGACACTGGGTGAATAAGTTGCAACACGCATCACGGGGGTCGTTATATGGGTGGGTGGGGGGGGGGGGGTGGGGGTCGGGTGGTTTAGGGGAGATGTTAAGGGGTACAGTGTAGGGTCCCCACAAGGAGCTGAACAGGCAGCTATCGCAAGTACCACAGAAGTCAGAACCAGCCGCGAAAGAAAAAGCAATCTCGTATGCGGCGAAGTAGGCCTACAGAGAATGGCCGGCCGAACACAACGAGACCCAAGTGATTGTGACAGCCTAACAGTTTTCACCTCAGGCATGAAAACAAACACGTCCGCCTCCGACGGGAGCTACAGTGGCCGTCACCTAGAGATGAACCCCAGGTATAGACATTTCCCCTAGCATCCTTTCCCCCACCACCTTCCGCCACTCGACAGACCAGACCCGTCCGATCTGTTTACAAACCGCAGAAAGGTTCAACTACCTGCTCAATTAAAAGTGAAGTTGCGTACCAAAAAAATTAAAATTGTTATAGCAACATTTAACTTCTTGTGGTTATGAGATTGTTGTTTCAATCAAAAAATCACACAAACTGCAATTTTATTTTTTTAAATTCGTCCATATTTGACTGACAAAATCCGATAAATGTTTCAGCACATTCATTCAAATATGGACGAATTAAAAAAAATAAAATTGCAGTATGCTTGATTTTTTAATTGAAACAACAATCTCATAACCACAAGAAGTTAAATGTTGTTATAACAATTTTAATTTTTTTGGTACGCAACTTCACTTTTAATTGAGCAGGTAGTTGAACCTTTCTGCGGTTTGTAAACAGATCGGACGGGTCTGGTCTGTCGAGTGGCGGAAGGTGGTGGGGGAAAGGTTGCTAGGGGAAATGTCTATACCTGGGGTTCATCTCTAGGTGACGGCCACTATAGCGAGTGACTACCGAGTGCCGGTGGCGAGGCGCGGCGGGGAGCCTGGCAAGCAACTAGTAGCTTGGCCGCGTGTTGGTGCGGTGAACCTAGGCTCCTTCAACTACGCATGCAAATAACCTAGACTTTTGTTGTATTCCGTTATGTGTGGTGGTATCGAGATGATCGTACGACCATAAATATGTCTCCTAATCTCATTATAAAACGATTGAATCGACGGGATACGAAGATCCATCCATGGCAGAATAACCTGTAGTATTGATAGGCCTATTGCTGCAAATCTCACTCTGACAGAGCCTATAGGGGAACCCCGGGCAAACTTTTGTGATTTAACTTCTCTAAGTACGCGATGGGTAAAAATACGAAGTCGTCTTCTTGTTCGACAAATAAATTGCTTTCTTCGAACGAAACACATGCGGAAAGTCTAGGCCTAGGCCAAGAAGTAGAAAGCTTGTCTGACGTGCAGTCTGGGTTATGCTCATTCGTAGAGAAGACCTCCGCTACTATGATGGACTTTTAAGATTAATTAGACAAAGTTGACCCCAATGGATATATGCCAAAGCAGTGGGGTACGCAGAGATGGGCTGCTAAGAGGAGAACATAAATGTAAAAAGGTGCTCAACAAATGACACAATGGGGGGGTTGGGCGGAATGTCCACCACAACAGCGCCGCAGGAAATTTTTTTTGAACCAGTATTTTTCAATTGGTCTCAATGTGTTTTTGAAGAAGGTCAGGTACTTTTATGAACGGGATACGGGTTCTAACGGCGCAAAATACGATTTCAAAATATTCCAACATTTAAAGTCAACATATAAAGTTACGTTATTGTTAAATTTATACAATTTACCCTACACGGGAGTGTCTCCCGAGTAAGCAAATAAAGAAATTAATACGTAACTCTATTTATATTTTTGGGCACATTTTGATAATTTGCCGAGAAGGCTACAATTCAAGCAGGGATTTCGAGGGGTGCGCCAGCTGCCCCCGCCTGACTACGTCACTGCGCCAGAAGCCTACAGCACTAATAAGACAAAGGCTGAAGGACCACTAGGCCTACAAGCTCAGCTTACGGAGTAAGAAAGCTATGTATATACAAGTTTCGAAGAAATTAATGAAAGGCCAGTTTCAAATGATGAATGCTAAAATGGAAACCCATCAGCACAAAGAATAAACGGAGCAATATAGCCATCGCCATTGCTTGCTAGTACATGGTATCCAAGAAAATATATTATGAGAACGTTGTTAAAGTAGTTATCCAGCTCCTAAACAAGAAGCTTGAGCTTGGTATGTCACACTCTGACCTTGATAAATGTCACAGAATGGGCAAACCTTAGACACCAACAACATCCACAGAAGGCATCAAGTGATTTTTAACCTTAATATACCTAGGTAACATGAGCGATATTTAAGCCACCGCAATGGTTTATATCGTCCGTTTTGGATGAAACCACGACTTTTTCATTCATGGGTAGCGAGTTCGTTTTAAAAACGGAGAAATGCTCCGTTTTGAATAAATCCAAGCCAATAATAATTGATTCTTGCAGCATAATCTGAGAGACAGCCTTGAAACGAATTAAAGAAGGCATTGCCAACACACGAATTATACTGACCGAATCACTTTTCAAACCACAATTCAACCAGTGCTTGAGTGAAATACATACATGTCTGGAATCATTCAAGCTATCCATTATGAGCCTAAAACAACCAACAATCGGGGCCTATTGTTCATGAATATGCCTCACTTTCAGTTACATAATCAACGGTCTTCTGTGTTGTTCATAAATGTTGTGCCCATTGTTAAACAATGTCCAGTGTTAACTTACATTTCAATGGCAAGAGTTTATATGGTTAAAAAAAAGAGAATGACAAATAAATTGATTGGATTCGGATTTCCAATTTGTGAAATTATTTTTTAGCCCAAATAGTTGTGGGAACTGCTAGTCCCAAGACTGTTATATTCCTATTCGACACATGTATAAAATATATCGCACTTTAAGGAAAATGAACTTGGGACATCCTCATACACATTGTCTTATCCAAACCACTCGTTAATTCAATTTAATTTATTTAAAAGAGGGAGAAAGGGATAGGTATTTAACTCGTCTGACCTAGGACCTAGCCTAGACTTGTATTTGTAGGCTATACATTAGATCGTTTGGATATACGCTCTCCGTGACTATCTTTGCCATTTTGCTTTACTTTATCTCTTATGTTCGATTAATTTACTTTACGCCTAGTCTAGTACTAGTATATATATATATATATATTGTCTGTTTTTTGTCTGAGTCATACTGTATTACTATTGGATATAGGGCTACTTCGGCTGAGAATTATCGCGATTAATATTGTACTAATTTGTCAATTTTTAGGCCCAGGCTTACGAAAAAAAAATGAAAAAGTGCTTTTTATTTTTTATTGTAGGCCTACTTCACTCATCCACAATATAATTTAATTTATCTCTTTTAACCTAAATATACCTAGGTAACAAGAGCGATATTAAAAGCTTCCTATATCGTCCGTTTTGGATGAAACCACGACTTTTTCATTCATGGGTAGCGAGTTCGTTTTGTAAACGGAGAAATGCACCGTTTTAGTACTCGAAGACAACCAAATGCAAGATTTTAAGTCTTCAACTTACGAAATGCGCTGAAAACAAAACTCGGACGAGCTCACGGTTTTAAGATTTGGGGTCGCGCGTGTTTCCTAACCAAGCAGAACAAGGAAACTGCTATCGGCGAATATCGGAGGTTCTGTGGGGGATGTTTTGATTTTGTGTTCCAAAGCTCAACGCCAACAAACACCCAGACTATAAAATCTCAGATATATGGTAGGTCTATAAGACACCTGCAGATAATTACTTAACGTAACTACTTTGATTAGATAGGCTTAGCCCTGGCAATGGTCCTACCTTAGGCCTACACCTTCGGTTTTTAATTTGTAACGTATTTAATTGTAGCCTATTAGCCCAGAACTATGCAGGATTACTATGGCTTGGTATTATACGCCACCTTTGATGTGTACCATTTTTAAATGTTGCAAATGACGACAAATCCATTTCGCGTCGCGGCGATGAAGCCGATGCATGGGAGCTCCCAATGATAATAGCGCTCAGCGTCAAGCTTTGCAGCGCTTAAATGTTCGCGCCCATGGGTGCCTGTCATGAACGAACAAGTAACAAGTTACATTAGGCTGCATTCCAGCCTACTCCCCTCGCCGCTGTGAAGCAATCTAGTGCCAACAATCTTGTAGCCCTAATGCTAGAGGCGAGCGAACGTTGACTCAAGATTTTGTTTAGCGTAAAATAATATTTAATAAGTAATATCGATTTTTAAGATATCTTTATTAATTATTTTATGACATAAGGAATGGATAATAATAGTAAAATACGTACATACATTTGACTTGTAAATGATTTGTCACTGCCTTTAGGCCTAGTTTTTCAATCAGTCATTAATGGGGCCGTTAGCTAACGGTCCGTTATCTGCATAGAGTTTGTTGGATTACAGATTACGGACCGTCTGCAACGGGCGCGTTAACGATCCGTTAACCGATTTAAAAACCGGGCCGTTAGTGTTATAAATATAAATCATGATCATCCGTAACGTAGTGGTTAGCATACTCGCCTCCCGTTCGTAGCTCCGTCTTGACGTAGTTCAAACCCGGTTTGGACTTTTTTTTAAACCTCTAATAATTGCTCATCATGTGTTTATATGTATACGCAGTGGCGTAAAGGAGACCCCCGCGAGGCGGGCTCCCCCGCGAGGGGGGGGGAGGGGGGAGCCCGCTGTGTAGGGGGGCCCGGCTCGCCAGACGTACAGATCTTGTTTTTTGTCATCAAATTTCAGATGTTGTCAATTTGTATCTATTCTTCTCCGGGACCCTACGGGGGATTCGTTTAAGGAATGGGACACTTTTGAAAGAATATATTTTAAAATGCTTATGAGTGGAAGCGTTCAGAGGGTTCCTCTTTTTACTCGTCTTACGATCGGCACTGCCTATAATAAAACAATATTGAATAATGAATATACTCAAACTTCTTATTCCCTAGGCCAAATACTACCACGGGCCCGGACGGGGGATTACATCTTGTATCATCCGATTCTGAAACGTGTTTACAGGCGTGTAAAACGTCATATATGCGGAAAAAATTCACCTTCGGCGAATTGACCTCCGCCGGCTGGGACCTTCGTCCCAGACCCCCCCCCCCCCCACATGCTCAGGATGTTCAACACCCCCCTCCGCCACTGTGAATGCCTCGATACGCCACTGGCCCTTTCTCTTACTGTTCTGGTCACATTAGCAACATACCGAAAAGTCATTTTCAGATTTTAAAATAATTTTAAAAAAATTGAGAAGCAGCACTGCCTGAAGGCAATAGCGTGTAAAGTTGTGGTATTAGGGTTCAAATACAAAATGAATTCATTATTTAATTAGTTTGGCTATTGATTAACCCCATATACAACAATTCTTGCGGGGGGGCCAGGCAATTTACGTGACGCAACTGTGTATACGATAATTCAAAGAAATAGTATAAAGCTTGTATTACCAGGATGTAATTGAGCCATTAGTACTGCTGCGGTCGATTAGTCATTGGTCTAGTAATCTGCGGTCACTGCGGTCCAGGTGCGAATCCTGGCTCGGGCATGGATCACATGTGACGGTTTTATACCCACACATCGTCCCGATTAGCATTGTTGAAAAAATATGAGACGTTAAACCCAAAATATTATCATTTCCATTGAACTAACAGGGACAAGAAAGCGGGTCGGGGTCAGAGCGTCGAAACACCATATCGTCGAAACGCCACTCGGTATAAAACCTATGCTTCGATTTTATAAGTGTCAAAAGTGTGCTCCATTCAGTATAAAAATATATTTTACTGAAATTTTTTCTATGTCCACGAAATGTTGTGTGCGGCGTTGCGTAGAAACGCCATAAGACCTAAAAACTTTTCCTCAAACGACTAAGTATTTTTTAAAATTAAAGTCCTGCGATTCGACATGAGGGTCATAACGTATAATTTTCCACCAAATATTTTAAAGTCCATTTTCCCTATTAAAACGTGTCACTTTTTATACTGAATGACCCTCTCCTCTCTGAAACTTTATTTTGACAGGACAAACACTTTTATATCGAATGGTATGTCGCGACGGGCCATTCGGTATAAAGTTTTAGACCGAATGACCCATCGCGACGGGCCATTCGGTATAAACTCGAGAACTTTGCTCTGGGTGTGGAAGCAGTTTTAGGTCGAGTGACCCGTCGCGACGGGCCATTCAGTATAAAACTTTATAAAGTTTTAGGTCGAATGACCCATCGCGACGGGCCATTCGGTATAAAACTTTATAAAGTTTTAGGTCGAACGACCCGTCGCGACGGGTCATTCGGTATAAAACTTTATAAAGTTTTAGGTCGAATGACCCATCGCGACGTGCCATTCAGTATAAAACTTAAACAAATTTTAGGTCGAATGACCCGTCGCGACGGGCCATTCAGTATAAAACTTTATAAAGTTTTAGGTCGAATGACCCATCGCGACGGGCCATTCAGTATAAAACTTAAACAAATTTTAGGTCGAATGACCCGTCGCGACGGGCCATTCAGTATAAAACTTTATAAAGTGTTAGGTCGAGTGACCCGTCGCGACGGGCCATTCAGTATAAAACTTTAAAACGTTTTAGGTTGAATGACCCGTCGCGACGGGCCATTCAGTATAAAACTTTATCAAGTTTTAGGTCGAGTGACCCGTCGCGACGGGCCATTCAGTATAAAACTTTATAAAGTTTTAGGTCGAATGACCCATCGCGACGGGCCATTCAGTATAAAACTTTAAAAAGTTGACGGGTCATTCGACCTAAAACTTTATTGAGTTTTATACTGAATGGCCCGTCGCGACGGGTCATTCGACCTAAAACTTTATAAAGTTTTATACTGAATGGCCCGTCGCGACGGGTCATTCGACCTAAAACTTTATTAAGTTTTATACTGAATGGCCCGTCGCGACGGGTCACTCGACCTAAAACTTTATAAAGTTTTATACTGAATGGCCCGTCGCGACGGGTCATTCGACCTAAAACTTTATAGAGTTTTATACTGAATGGCCCGTCGCGACGGGTCACTCGACCTAAAACTTTATATAGTTTTATACTGAATGGCCCGTCGCGACGGGTCATTCGACCTAAAACTTTATAAAGTTTTATACTGAATGGCCCGTCGCGACGGGTCATTCGACCTAAAACTTTATAAAGTTTTATACTGAATGGCCCGTCGCGATGGGTCATTCGACCTAAAACTTTATAAAGTTTTATACTGAATGGCCCGTCGCGATGGGTCATTCGACCTAAAACTTTATTAAGTTTTATACTGAATGGCCCGTCGCGACGGGTCATTCGACCTAAAACTTTATAAAGTTTTATACTGAATGGCCCGTCGCGACGGGTCATTCGACCTAAAACTTTATTAAGTTTTATACTGAATGGCCCGTCGCGACGGGTCACTCGACCTAAAACTTTATAAAGTTTTATACTGAATGGCCCGTCGCGACGGGTCATTCGACCTAAAACTTTATAGAGTTTTATACTGAATGGCCCGTCGCGACGGGTCACTCGACCTAAAACTTTATATAGTTTTATACTGAATGGCCCGTCGCGACGGGTCATTCGACCTAAAACTTTATACAGTTTTATACTGAATGGCCCGTCGCGATGGGTCATTCGACCTAAAACTTTATAAAGTTTTATACTGAATGGCCCGTCGCGATGGGTCATTCGACCTAAAACTTTATAAAGTGTTATACCGAATGGCCCGTCGCGACGGGTCATTCGATATAAAAGGTTATAAGTGTGGTAAGATTTTAAAGTTTTAAATGAAAAGTGTAATTATAGGGGTTGCTAATGTGCAAGAAGCGGCGTAAGGTATAAAACGAGAGCGGCGTTAGATATAAATTTCCGACGTGATGTACCGTTGCGTATAAACGCCATTCGGTATAAATATTTAGGTCGAACGGTACGTGCAGTACGGGCCGCAGCGTATAAAATCCTGTATTTATACCGAATGACCCATACTGGAGGGTTCATAACGTATAAAACCCTGTTTTAGGTCTTGTGACCCATACGGGATGTACCACTCGGTATAAAATTTTAGGTCGAATGGCGTTTCGACGCTATGGCGCATCGTGCACAGATTTTATACCGAGTGACCCATCGCGTTTTTATACCGAATGGCGTTTTGACGCTACGGTGTTTCGACGCTCTGACCCCGACCCCAAGAAAGCCTAAATATCAGAGGGAGTCCATGCCCCTCCCCCCCCCCCGTTTTGAAAACATAACTATTGGACCCAAAGTGCACAATTCTTTACCCCTCTTTTTAGTTATTGCACCCAAATCCCTTACGAGCTAAAAGCAAAACAATGTGTGGCGGGCTAAGTTAACGGTAATCCTCCTTTGTTTCAAATTCAAAATTTTAAACCATGTAATTATTACACCCAAAAAGCAAACATTCTCACTTATAATTTTCAACGAGTTAGACGCAAAACCTATGGGGGTACGGGGAGCTCACTCCTTATTCTTTAAATTTGAAATCTGAAAAAAATGTAATTATGGCATGAAAGTTGGTCATTTTGCACCTCTATTTAAAGTGTTGAACCCCCGTCGATTATTAGACTGTGCTTGTTTCGAGAGGTGGCAGAAAGGGGTTGTTGAGTACTGCCCATATGCCGCGTGCCAAGTGTATCTGCTTTACCTGGTAAATGCTCTGAAAGGGTTGCCTCGTTATGACGGTACATGAAATTACAACCTGGTAATAATAGTTATTGTACATGCCTTAAAATTTTGAATTTGAGAATGGGGGGGGGGGGCTACCATTAATTTAGCCCCGCACACATTGTTTTATTACTTATAAGTTATAACTGGTTAGGGGTCGGAGTGCAATAATTAAAAATAGGGGTGAAAAATGGTGCATTTTTGCTTGGTGCAATGATTACATGCTTTCAAAATTTGATGATGGGGGGGGGGGGAGGGGGGGTGGACCTCAGGACCTCATTTGGTCGCCTCTTATGAACGGCACGTGGGCCAAAACATTCAAAAGTTAACTATACGAGTTTTGTCGTAAATTGACAATGCTTTTATGGTTTGAATGCGGTTGTTGTATGATATAACAATATTGTCATGTAAAAGTTGGTATTTTATAACTTTTACGGGTGTTGGTCTCCTTCTTGGTGATTTATGGATATTTGGATTGTGTAACTATTTGTCATTTATTGTTTCTTTCACAATTGAGGTTTGTGCTGTGCTCGGCTTTTTCAACAGCCCAGCTTGTTTGTGCTTTTGTCTTGTTATAGTTACTTGTGTGAACATTTAATAATAATTAGAGTAGTTATTGAGGGCAACTATTGCTGTAACTTCGCTGACTGCTCAGTTACCACTCTCTGGTCTCTCTGACGGGAGGGGGTGTATTGAGTGGTTTGATTGGTTATTTATGACGTTCGTGATCTGAGTAGGGCTAAGATAGGGGTGACGGGAGTATGACGTAGGGAAGGTTACTTAAGGGGGGACACGGGTGTAAATTGGGGCTATCAACGACTGTCGTGAACTAGTGAGGGACCTGTGCCAAGGTAGTTCGGTGAGGGACGGAGGAGGAATCCAGGAGAGGACCCAGGAGCACACGAAGAGTAGTGTGCCAGGCTGTACCGGGGACCGAATCACCGAGCCGACTACCGAGGAGCCAGGACGTGGGACCAGTTTACCGCACCGTCCCGACACACCGAGGGGCCAGGACGTGGGACCAGTTTACCGCACCGTACCGACACACCGAGGAGCCAGGACGTGGGACCAGTTTACCGCACCGTACCGACACACCGAGGAGCCAGGACGTGGGACCAGTTTACCGCACCGTACCGACACACCGAGGAGCCAGGACGTGGGACCAGTTTACCGCACCGTACCGACACACCGAGGAGCCAGGACGTGGGACCAGTTTACCGCACCGTACCGACACACCGAGGAGCCAGGACGTGGGACCAGTTTACCGCACCGTACCGACACACCGAGGAGCCAGGACGTGGGACCAGTTTACCGCACCGTACCGACACACCGAGGGGCCAGGACGTGGGACCAGTTTACCGCACCGTACCGACACACCGAGGAGCCAGGACGTGGGACCAGTTTACCGCACCGTACCGACACACCGAGGGGAAAGAGGTAGATAGATCGATTGTTTCGTAACACCGATAGACTATAGACAGATTCGCCACGTCTCAGCCAAGCTAGGATAAATGCACTAGATCAATAAATACGTATCCTCTTGTGTTTGAAACCAGTATCTTATCATTTCAAATTACCCCTGTCCGAACTCTGGTACGACCTATAAAAGATCTCAGTGGTGTAGGTGAGAACCGGCCCGGAGTTACGCCCCGGTACACTACGGGTACGTCGGCAGCAGCCCGTGGGTTCAAGTCCGAGCTACCGTCGTGGGACTGAGGAGACGGTAGGTTCTCGCTACGTCACAACATCAATATGTATATTTATTATCTAACCTTCTTCTACATCTCGCTACATTGTATACACAGATAACGTCATACTTTATGAATTAGCACATATTTGGTAGAGTACGGTTTCATGAAAAATACGCGGGAATCCATCGCAAAATCACCATTCAGATTTTAATTTATTAAATAACAACTTATTAACGGATTTAAATAATATTTCGTGTAACTATTACACACATATTAAAGTAAACATATAACACAAGTTGTTACAACAACAGTGTTATAATAGGTTCGTTGGTTTTACCTACACAAACCTACACTTTACACTAGTGTAGGCTCAATCTCTGAAAAAGGCGTTTGGGTATTAAGTGTAGCCAAGTGTAAGGCGTTTGTTTTACCTCAGTGCTACACAAAGTGTAGCACTTTCTACAACTGCTTTTCGGTTCATGCAGCAAGTGAAATGTAATTAAAAAAGGCGCCAAACAAATATGTCACTTCAAAATAAGGAGATCACTAATCATGAAAAACGCATTCTATTTCCACCGATGGTAAAACTGCAGCACTTTCATAATAAATTAATGCATTTAAAATAGACAGTAAATGTATAATAGGGTTCTTTTGGACTATATAACGGAATAATGTGAGCATGCACACCATAACCTCAAAACGTAAGTAGGTCAGTGTAAAGCTTAGTGTAATGTGTAGACAAAAAGCGGTTTCTTATTCTGGGTGACGCGAAGCAAAATCAAGTGAAAATCCTACAATTGGCCTACACTCACTTACACGTTACACTACACTACGCATGTAAAACAAACAAACCTACTGTGTACGGCCAAGAGAAAAGCCGACATGCTGACTTTTATGGCCTTTTGGTGGCGGCCCGGGGTTTGATGGAGGAACCGGGTCCATAGAAACACCTCATTGCTTGTCAGATAGCTGTGCCAGGGGTGGACAAATACCTCCACAGAGCGCCAGAGGGGAACCGGTAGGGTGACCATCCTTCCCGTGAAACCGGGTTTGTACCAGATTTCAAGTCCCGGTTCCCGAAAAAAACTTTCGAAACACCCAGTTGTCCCGGATTTGTCTCAAAGCGTAAGATAACTGAAATGTCCTATGTTTGGTAAGAAATATTGTTTTCAGTAATAACGAAAGACGGTAATGTGAGCACAAAAACCATTCTCTTTACTAACTAACGTATACGTATGTACAGCACAACTTTATAATATGAATCATATTCCCAAAAAATACTTCAGTTGCGGCGAAATATAACAATAACTGTCAAATTGAGACAAACGGAAGAATCACGTAAACAGGAACAAATTAGGTGTTTGAGCGAAGATATAATAAAATGTGCCATCTAAACCACACCTTCGGCTGCCATAAAAACTGCGCAACACGTTTCTGCCAAAGGCCTAAAGAAAACCAAAAGAGATAATCACAGACTTTGTAGCTTCTGGGTTTATTGTCCCAATTATCGTGGCAATTAATTACATCGCAGACCATGCACGGAGCTGGCTGGAAGATGTTGGCAACAATGTAGCGGAGCAGTTTATTACACTGTTGCCAAATATATAGGCGGTAAACGTGTGAATCATGCGCTCAAGCGCTCATATCCAGCTCGAGTGTCCGGAGCTGTCTTGTCCCACAACAACCAGACTCGTCTCTCAGACCTTCATCGTACAATGAGCGGCGAGAGTCCGGGCAAGTTTACTGCTAGCGTAGAATTATAACATTTGAAGAAGAATGTTCGCGATCGCCATAATAAACAAAATAAACCATATGAACAGAAAACAAAGCAGATTTCAATGCTAAATGCCGACAGGACTATGCCTCAAACGCAGCAAGATTTTCACAACACGAAGAGTCAGGAGTTTTTTGAGAAACTTGTGCGTAGTGACGACTCTAATTGGAAAAAGAAACGCTACATCAAGGTGACAGCATTGGAAGTGGAAGGAAGAGCGCCAGTGGCGTAGCAAACGGGCCTGCGAGGCGGGGGGGGGGCAGGGATTAGGGGGGGGGGGTATGATTGGCTCCGAGAGAGTAGATTTTGTCCGAGTCTCCAACCTGCGTTTCTTGAACGCTCAACGATGACAATAAGCAGACGAAGCCTAAGGGGGCCAAAGACAAAGAGTGTTTGGAAAGCGAAGGCATGAATGAAAAGATGTTACATAAGTCTCTTACAAAAGGCTCCAAACTGTTGTAAGATTTCGAGTTGGAGCTTTGACCATATTGAGTACTGACGTCGCTAATCACCCATTTAGCAATATTACGAATTTTCACTTTAGTATTTGCACATTTACTGACCTATTCCCAATTTCCAAAACCATTTTCTTGAGAATGTGTGGAGCTCTCCCCATTTCAACCCTTACTCAAGTGAGTATACTAACTTTCGGTTAGATATAACCACCCAACTTGCGGGTGGGATTTTTGTTTATATTTTTTAGGGCTGCCCAACGATATCGATAATTCGATACGATATCGATAATATAAAAATTATTCGATATCGATAAAGAATTAAAATATCGTACGTTTCGCGATATCGATCAAGTGTCAACTATCGTAAAAAAAAAGAAATGTTTGGCGGTGTTGTGGTTCTGCATCTTTGTGATACATACACTGCAACATTCGCGTTGGTACCTACTCGCCCTCATCGCCCGCCGGCCGGGAGTCTGTTGCGCCCGCGCTCGTTCTGTCAGTCTGTCACACTCACGTCACGTCACGCCAATCACAACATCGCTGTTTTGTGGATACATTTTTAATAATACAACACACAAATTGATGCACATAGTAAAACATTTCGACGTTAAATCATTCACATTTATTTATTTATTTATTTATTTATTTATTTATTTATTTATTTATTTATTTATTTATTTATTTATTTATTTATTTATTTATTTATTTATTTATTTATTTATTTATTTATTTATTTATTTATTTATTTATTTATTTATTTATTTATTTATTTATTTATTTATTTATTTATTTATTTATTTATTTATTTATTTATTTATTTATTTATTTATTTATTTATTTATTTATTTATTTATTTATTTATTTATTTATTTATTTATTTATTTATTTATTTATTTATTTATTTATTTATTTATTTATTTATTTATTTATTTATTTATTTATTTATTTATTTATTTATTTATTTATTTATTTATTTATTTATTTATTTATTTATTTATTTATTTATTTATTTATTTATTTATTTATTTATTTATTTATTTATTTATTTATTTATTTATTTATTTATTTATTTATTTATTTATTTATTTATTTATTTATTTATTTATTTATTTATTTATTTATTTATTTATTTATTTATTTATTTATTTATTTATTTATTTATTTATTTATTTATTTATTTATTTATTTATTTATTTATTTATTTATTTATTTATTTATTTATTTATTTATTTATTTATTTATTTATTTATTTATTTATTTATTTATTTATTTATTTATTTATTTATTTATTTATTTATTTATTTATTTATTTATTTATTTATTTATTTATTTATTTATTTATTTATTTATTTATTTATTTATTTATTTATTTATTTATTTATTTATTTATTTATTTATTTATTTATTTATTTATTTATTTATTTATTTATTTATTTATTTATTTATTTATTTATTTATTTATTTATTTATTTATTTATTTATTTATTTATTTATTTATTTATTTATTTATTTATTTATTTATTTATTTATTTATTTATTTATTTATTTATTTATTTATTTATTTATTTATTTATTTATTTATTTATTTATTTATTTATTTATTTATTTATTTATTTATTTATTTATTTATTTATTTATTTATTTATTTATTTATTTATTTATTTATTTATTTATTTATTTATTTATTTATTTATTTATTTATTTATTTATTTATTTATTTATTTATTTATTTATTTATTTATTTATTTATTTATTTATTTATTTATTTATTTATTTATTTATTTATTTATTTATTTATTTATTTATTTATTTATTTATTTATTTATTTATTTATTTATTTATTTATTTATTTATTTATTTATTTATTTATTTATTTATTTATTTATTTATTTATTTATTTATTTATTTATTTATTTATTTATTTATTTATTTATTTATTTATTTATTTATTTATTTATTTATTTATTTATTTATTTATTCATTTATTTATAAATTGGCTCCATACAGCATTTTATGCCATTTAGCAGTGACCAGTATAACAACGGATGATAACAACGATGCACGATGATGAAGAAGGGAGGAGGGGAAACCCGGTACCGGTGCGTAGCCTACTCCTGTTTAAAAGTACCAAGGGGACCACCAGCTTTACGCCCCATCCGAAAGGACGGTGTAACTTTGACCAGTCATATAGGTTCCTCCACTAACCTGGATTGCCGAGCAGTTGACGAGAAGAACGAAGCTGTTACACAAGCTTTCGAACCCTCCAATCTGCTCTAACCAACGGTAACTAGTGTTCCAGAGGAGAGTGGTCACCCATCCACCTCCTGAACTAGCGCATGGGAACCGGCTAAGCGACCGCGGCTAAACCGTTGGCGTTAATTTAAGCATGGACGAATGATATGGGTTTGGACTATTTTTCAAGTTGGACCAATTTGTAAGTTGGACTATAACATTTTTGGACGTTTTGAATTGGACGATTTGTCCTGTAAGCCCTAAAGTTGACCCAACGAAAACATTCTTATGCTTACGAAACAGCTGAGTCCAACGTGACAACTTAATTTTCAGCTTCGCTTATTCCTACCATCTAATCTAAACAGGTCCATTGGGAATAATTTAAAACCTTCCTTGGTTACTTACTAGTTACCAAGCCGAACCTTGCATTTACGAATGTGTGAAAGAACGCCAGGTATCTGTTGATTTTCTTGCAATTGGCGCGGTTGACAGGAACATACACTAGACGATGACTTGAGATCGGTCTGCTAATACTTTCGTTGGGACTAGTATAAATGCCAGCCTCTTGGTTTAATAATAATACATTATTATTTTCATAATAATTATCATAATAAACCAGCCATTCAATCCAAGCAATTTCTAATTCGATACGTGAAAACCTGCCGGCAATACCATCTCATAATTGTCGGGGAAGTTCAAGAAATAAACAATGGTCAGTGGAATATCAGAATGTCTCAACGGTTTACAAATATTATATACAGCATTGTACGACCCTCAGAGAAACGTCACTTAGTTTAGTGTTATTTCGAAATGTATTTAATAAACATTTTAAAATTAGTTTTCTTGTGCCAAAAAAGGATAAACATGCAATCTGCGAAAGTCAAAAGAAGACTGCAATCTTCATAGTCGTCCCCTATGCCCAGGGGCGGCCGTTTTTGACAAGTAACAGTTTCATGCATGTTATTCCCATAATAGCTAAACAATTCCATAGCAACAACAGGCGCTCCTAGAGGTAAAGGACCTTTAAATACCGACCAAAATAGTTGCAGATCTTGCCGAAAAAAGGGCGATCAAAGAACGATTTCTTGCTGATCAAGAACGTTCGAAGAACAGCGTAGATCGAGTTTTGTGTGTCTACGAGAGTGTAACGCAGTGTTGTCAAGGTATAGTGCACATGTTTTAAGTTTGACATAGTTTGACAGCTACATCCCCTCGTTATGTGACCACCGCCCAGCATAACAAATATGACTGATTATATGAGATATAATTTCCGATGAATAAATATTATATGATTGTCGGGTTGTCTCGAGGGTAAGGGACCCCATACAGGTAAAGGGGAGCAGCAGGCGAGCGTCAAACTAAGAAAATCTCAATTTTTTGTTTTGTATATCCTGGGGAGAATGCTATGCGAAACGTGGGACTGTAGTTGCACTTTACTGGGGTTCATGCCCGCGGGGCCGGAGCAAAATAAAAACAAATATATGATGTCGATCATTTCTGATTAGCACATTTTCTGACCACAGCTGTGAATAAGCTTGTGTCAGTTACATAACTATTACTATAGGGCACACGTTAATGCCAGTAGAAGCTGCACACGCTGTTATAGAGAGATCACAAGAAAAACTATCTGGGCGTCTTCGGATAGGACGACAATAATAACAAGCGCTCACACAAAACCAGCTCCATACACAGTACATACTAAATATGCTTGATATTCAATATTTTTAAATTGGAAAGCTATTCAAATGAAAATATTACTTCAAAGATAACAATAACATATAATAAAACAATTGTTTATAATTAAGCACAACGGTTCTTAATCTTTTTCACTCCACGGACCCCTAAAAAATTATAATATTGAACTTGGAATTCCATGGTCCACAGAAGCGCAAACCGATTTGAAACAACAAACACATATTTTGGGTACGGTCCGAAACCTGTTAAAACACTTTTAGCGTGCTTGGGCTGGTCCGCTACCTGTTGAAAATGATATGCCTAGAGGTCCGAAACTCAAATCTTGAGCGTTTCAAGCACGCTCCAGATGCCCGAGGTTTTCGTGCGAGCATCTTCAGCATTTGGATCTAAAGGGCGGCGTTTGGAAACAGAATGGCGTATTTGAAGAGGTAGCCGAAGACAACACCGAAGTTATAACTCTGTTTGATCCGACTACCGGGGAAAATATTGTTGTGAGAGTGCCACAAGAACAGGCAACGAGGGTTAACAATGGTCAGTGTAATTAATTATCTTATAACCATTCGCATACAAAATATGAATCCGACCCTAACCTAAAAGATATCAATTTCGCGCGCATTTCGTGCTGGAGGTGGTCCGAAACTAGGTCGTGCTCGATATGCTCGAGAGTGCTTTCTTGACGCTACCTTCAAAGCATTCTCAGCAGGTTATCGATATCGACCGTACCTTTTGTATGACGCCTCTAACGCTCTTTTATTTGCGGTACCAGCGGTTTTCATTATTACTCGTTTTTTAAACCGTTTTTTAGATCCTCTATCTTTGACGAATAAAATCTTCAGATTTATTTTTAAAATCGATATGATTAACCAAGAGCGTGTTTCTAAACGAAAACTTAAATTATAAACCCAAACGAAGGAATTCTTTTAACCGTCCGCGAACAACTTCCACACCACTCGCGGACCCCAGGCTAAGAACTGCTGATGTAGCACGAGTGGCAACTTTTTACCCATGGATCAAACACACAACAATGGTGACAAAATACTCTTTGAGTAAACCAGAGCCAGAAAGCAGTGGCGTAACTAAGGGCCCGCCGGGACCGCGGTCGCGGGGGAGCCCAGCGCTCTAGGGGGCCCAAAAATTATTTCTAAGACATGTATATATATGCAAATTAAAATTTTAAAAAATCAAATTTAAAAAACTTTAAAAAAGAAAGATGAGAGGGACGAAGCATCTCGGCTAAAAGCATGCTTAGACAAATTTGAATTTGTGTTGACTCTTGTTATGTTTGTCAAGATTCTCGAATCTATCAACGTAGCGTCAAAGTACTTACAAACTAGAGACTTGGATCTATCTGTCGCATCAAAACATCTAGCAAGTGCATTAGATTCATCTATAGATTTCAGACAAAATTACAGCAAAGCCAAAGATGAGGCGATAGAAGTAGCCGGCGATAGAAGTAGCCAGCAAGTGGGATATCAAAGTGCAGTTTGAGGACAAGCGTATTCGAAAATACAAACGCCACTATGATGAGTTATGTGAAGATCACAGAATAACCAATCCTGAAGATCGCTTTCGCATCAACGTGTTTTACGGGGTTCTGGACATTGTTGTGCATCAACTCAAAATGCGTTTCACTGGTATGTCCGAAGTAGTCAACAAATTCTCCATTCTCCACCCCTCTATACTTGCCATAGCAGAAGAAGATAATATCATTAAAACCGCTTCCGCCCTTCAAAAAAAATATTCAGAAGACTTAAGTTCGAACTTCCCATTGCAGCTTCTGAGCTTTCGAAACACAATGAGTTCAGAAATATGCAAAACCTCAACAATAAAGGACCTGGCACATCTTCTCATAGTGGACTACACAGCCATCTCTTCCAGCTATCTTGATGTCTGTACCGCATACATCTTGTTTCTTACCTTGCCAGTTACAGTAGCGTCTGCTGAGAGATCATTTTCGAAATTAAAGTTGATAAAACATTACGCACGTAACTCAATGGGCCAAGAACGTCTTCAAGGTTTAGGGCTCCTCAGTCTAGAAGCAGAGCGGGCGAAAACGATGGATGTCGATGCAGTAATTGACCGGTTCGCAAATTTGAAAGCTCGCAAGAAGATTCTGAATTGAAGGTAAGCACAAAATATGACAAACATAAAAATAATCAGTGGTTCTGGTTGGGGGGGGGGGGGGGGGGCCATAATTATTTTTTGCGGGGGGGCCCTGGAATTGTAGTTACGCCACTGCCAGAAAGTACTTTTACTCTGCCACCAAGAGAACGAAACAGGTAACTTGTAGTACGGAAAAGTATGATAGATAAACACATTCAAAAATTTTGAACAGAAATCGAAAATAAAAATAATGCCAGCATTGTACAAAGAAGACAAAATATTCCAGTGGCCAAATTCAAAGATTTGCAAACATTGTGTAACCAAGCCATCAAACCAGTACAGTACCATTGCAGAGTATAAAGATATGCCTCATTGCGGAACCACCCCAGACGGTATCATGCATTGATACAGATGAAGATGATGATGTTGCAGACTTGGAGTAGGAAGATCTCTCTCTCTCTCTCTCTCTCTCTCTCACCTGCAAAGCACTCATTAAAGAAATGGCGACATTCGTAATAAAATGGACCACAGACAACTTACTGTACTAACGCTACTTGACTTTAGCAAAGCTTTCGACTCCGTTGACATAGACATACTCATGAGCAAACTTAAATCCATCAATTTCTCTCCCTCCACTCTTCTGTGGATGCATTCGTATCTCCGTGGTAGACAACAAAGCGTAATTGCAGGCGGCAATCAATTAAAATGGCTTCCAGTGACGACTGGTGTGCCACAAGGAAGCGTGTTAGGACCGTTATTATTCTCACTCTAGATTAACGACATCTCAAAATCACTAACTTACTGCCACCATCACTTATATGCCGACGACCTCCAAATTTACCTACATGTCTCCCCTCTATTAATTAACCAAGCAATTGAAATGATAAATAAAGACTTGCAATCATTAGCCGTGTGGGCAAATAAAAATTGCTTACACATAAACCCCGATTAATCACAAACAATTATTTTAGGATACCACAAACTGTTAGCAAAACTAGACCTATCAGATGTCGACAGTGTATCTTTAAATGGCAACACAATACCTTTTCAACACCACGTAAGAAACTTAGGACTCTTAATGACGCAAGACCTGACCTGGACAGAACACGTACAACATGAGTCAAAAAACGTATGCTGCGTTACATTCTTTAAACAGATTTAAAAACTTCCTTCCGACTAAACTTAAGACAATGCTAGTACAATCCCTCATCATACCTCACTTCGACTATTGCGACGTTGTATATGTAACGCTATGGATTATTTAGGTAATATAATTTTCAGTTTTCAGATAGCTGAAATTATGCTATCGGGTGTTTTTCTTGGAAGTATCGGTGTTGGATTGGTGTGTTGAAGTTATGTATGTTTAGTGTAGGTAGTGCGTGTGTGTTAATGTAGGGCAGTGTTTGTTGTTGGTAAGAATGTTTTGTGCAGAATAGTAAGGATTTTATTGTTTTTTTTGGTTGAATTGAATTTGAAATCATGCCTCGTGGTAATATGGCAGATCAGGACCTTCAGCGGGTGATTGATGAATTAGTTTCTGGTTTAGCTGGTGTGACAAGGAAGAATGAGGAGCAGGCCAAGGAAAATCGAAAATTGAGGGAGCAGTTAGGGGGCCTGGCTCATGGTGAAAGGGGATTTGGACATCAGCAGCGAGTAGAT
>OX246745.1:33591517-33599017 GCA_945910005.1 Isoperla grammatica
TAATGTAAAATGGCTGTATAGCTGTATTTAAATCCTGAATAAATAAATAAATAAATAAATAAATAAACTTTCAATAATATGCAAGGTGATTAAGAAATTAACAGCAGACACATATCTGAATCTAGTACACGACCGTCGGATATGTCGGAGCTAGGTGCACACAGCCAGAAACTCACGAACTACACCTCAAAGTTGCTTACTATTACTAGTAAGCCGGATAGCCATTCTCTTCGCGCGTACCGCCATTGGCTTCAAACGGGCCGCCAGATTCGCTCGTATTGGCGCGAGTAACGCACTCTATCGCAGACTTAGGACACTGTCTAGTGTCTACGAGCGCGAGCCAGGCGGCCATGCAAGCTACCGGAATAACGCCCACATGGAACAACACCCACATGGAACAAAGCCCACATGGAATAACGCCCACATGGAACAAGGCCCACATGGAATAACGCCCACATCCCGAAGTTTGCATTGCCGTTAACCTTCATCATGCCAATGAGATATGAGTAACGACTATCAAAACCAATATTAAACATTTGCCAACGCAGCATCGCTCGGGAAGCTTCGGGATCGTAAAATGTGGGCCTTGTTCCATGTGGGCGTTATTCCATGTGGGCTTTGTTCCACGTGGGCGTTGTTTCTTGTGGGCGTTATTCCGTGTACCCGTTTCGTGTTGTGAGCTTGCAAACAGTACCACAACCCCCTCATAGATGACAGCACAAGACGGGAAAGCGGGGAGTCGGATAAGCCCAGGATGGGTGACACTGAATCAAAGTGACTTTGCCCAGCTTCCTGACATCCCACGAAATTCGGTTAGGTTAGGGGATCAGGTTGAGGATTGGCCACGAAAGTTTGTACGGTTATTGGCTCTGGTTATCGCTCCAGTCGGCCTCATGAATCAAAAATTGTGCGCAATTCTAGGTTTCATACGTTGGCGTAGTGGTACCAATCCTGGCCTAAGTCGAGACTAGCCGGTATAACAGTCGCAAGCTCTGTTGATAACAGTTGTTAAATGGGAGTGACGATCAGTGGCGTAAAGGAGACCCCACCGCCTCCGCTGTGTACGGAAGCCCGGCTCGCCAGACGTAAAAATCTTGTTTTTTCGTCATCAAATTTCAAATGTTGTCAATTTGGACCTATTCTCCTCCGGGGCCATACGCAAGGGGGGGGGGGAGGGGAAGTTAGTGGAATGGGACAATTATATTTAAAAATGCTTATTGGTTGAAGAGGTCAGTGGGTTCCTCTTTTCTCTCGTCTTACGGTCGGCACCGCCTATAAGAAAGTATATTTAATCCTGAGTGTATTGAATCTTCTTATTCCCTATGACAAATACTACCACGGGCCCGGACGGGGGAAAATTGTCATATTATTTCTTGCATCATTGTCCGATTCTGAAACTGTTTACAAACGTGTAAAACGTCATAAATGAAGAAAAAAATCACCTTCGGCGAACTGAGCTCCCCCGGCTGGGACTTCGCCCAAGACCCCCCACACATGCTTAGGATGTTCAACCCCCCCCCCCCTTCCCCCCTTATAAATTCCTCGATACGCCACCGGCCTTTTTGCTATTTCTTACTATTCTGGTCACAGTAGTAACATACCGAAAAGTAATTTTCAGATTTTAAAATAATCAAAACAAATCTATTTGAGGAACAGCACTGCAGCATACCTCAAGACAGTTTTAAAGCTCCCTCAATATACTCAATATAGAGTGTGAACCGTAGGCCAAGCACTTGAACACGAACGCCATGATTGACAGCTTGGCTCGCCAGACGCAAAAATGCTCGTCTCCGATACCGCTACTTGTGATATTACTACATGTAATTAAGTACTTAACATTTAGTAACCTAATTTTGTGATTACTACGTGGGAGTATCTGAGCTAAAGTAAAAGTTGATTTCGTTATGTAATCGATTTTACTCTTAATTAACCCCATATAGGGGGCCCAAAACGATTCTTGCGGAGAGGCCCTGGCAATTTGCGTTACGCCACTGGTGACGATGATATTAAAACCTATCGAGTTAGTTAGTATAAGCTATAGTGGCCTCTATGGTAAAATTGCAATGTAACAGTGAAAATTCAAAATGTAGTTGAAACAAGACAAATTAAAAATTGCATTTACGGCTTTGGGTTTTAACTAGAAAGTAAAAACCCAAAGCTTACGGTATGGTTTTCATTGAAAGAAGAATTGGGAGGGCAGGGAGGATAAGTGGAAGGGAAGTAAAAGAGAAAGGGTGGCAATGCGCCTATGACACGAAAGTGCGAACATAAATAGATCTCGTTTAATTAGGCCTACATTGACGTTACAATACAATACAAGTTGGACATTTGTTGAGCTCGCGCGAGCTGGCTCGACCGTGTGTCGGGCTGCCAGCGTGGTCTGGCTCGACCGTGTGTCGGGCTGCCAGCGAGGTCTGGCTCGACCGTGTGTCGGGCTGCCAGCGAGGTCTGGCTCGACCGTGTGTCGGGCTGCCAGCGAGGTCTGGCTCGACCGTGTGTCGGGCTGCCAGCGAGGTCTGGCTCGACCGTGTGTCGGGCTGCCAGCGAGGTCTGGCTCGACCGTGTGTCGGGCTGCCAGCGAGGTCTGGCTCGACCGTGTGTCGGGCTGCCAGCGAGGTCTGGCTCGACCGTGTGTCGGGCTGCCAGCGAGGTCTGGCTCGACCGTGTGTCGGGCTGCCAGCGAGGTCTGGCTCGACCGTGTGTCGGGCTGCCAGCGAGGTCTGGCTCGACCGTGTGTCGGGCTGCCAGCGAGGTCTGGCTCGACCGTGTGTCGGGCTGCCAGCGAGGTCTGGCTCGACCGTGTGTCGGGCTGCCAGCGTGGTCTGGCTCGACCGTGTGTCGGGCTGCCAGCGAGGTCTGGCTCGACCGTGTGTCGGGCTGCCAGCGTGGTCTGGCTCGACCGTGTGTCGGGCTGCCAGCGAGGTCTGGCTCGACCGTGTGTCGGGCTGCCAGCGTGGTCTGGCTCGACCGTGTGTCGGGCTGCCAGCGTGGTTCTCTATCTCGAGGCCGCCCCATGGAAAGCGGACAAGGAGGGCGCACGTGTTCTCTACGTGCGTTTTCGTACGAGACCATAATTTTTTCCGTTGCCCTAGCACGGTGCACACTAACCGACTTGACGGGTACTAGGCCTAGACAGGGAATGCCCGGCCATATGAGCGTCATGAGGCCAGTCAGAAAGATTCCTCGTTTGTTATTTTGCCCATCAAGTTCTGTGCTGCGGATGGTTCCCTCCGACCCTCAGTGTCTCATGGAAGTCGGATACATCGAGAGAAAACAAGTGGAAGTGGTAGAAGCAATACATAGCACTTGCAGTGAATAGTGATACACAGTGGTAGAAGCAATACATAGCACTTGCAGTGAATAGTGATACACAGTGGTAGAAGCAATACATAGCACTTGCAGTGAATAGTGATACACAGTGGTAGAAGCAATACATAGCACTTGCAGTGAATAGTGATACACAGTGGTAGAAGCAATACATAGCACTTGCAGTGAATAGTGATACACAGTGGTAGAAGCAATACATAGCACTTGCAGTGAACAGTGATACACAGTGGTAGAAGCAATACATAGCACTTGCAGTGAATAGTGACACAGATATTATTGTTTCTTTAATAGAAACACCTTTTTCGCGTAGACGTAATCAACCGTTTTACCAGGAAAAAGGAGTGAAGGATTTACCTTTTTTTTTAAATAAGGCACATGTGGCAAGTTAAATAATGCATTTGTTTCGCTTAGTTGTAGTAAAAATTGCCTCCAAGATGTGACAATTATGCGTTATGAACGAAAAACAAATACACAGATTCAAATTTGTTATACTTATTTAGTTATTTCTAAGTAGCTGGCCTCAGCAGTCTGATTGCCTCAGAGGCAGAGCCGCCACTGTTATGGATCCAGCCCCTTGTTTATGTTTTCTTCACGAAGATGTAGTCCCAACCTTCAAACTTGCCAATCTGAATGTCACTGTGCGCGTAGTACCCGACGCTCTCCATGTAGGTCCTTAGAGCTTCCTTCCCCTGGCGAACTACGGACCACTCGACTGATAGCGTCTGCCGAGGAGGAGGACAGAGGTTAGTTAGAGTAACGTACTAAGTTCAGTTCTATCCCAGCACCCGCCTCTTCATTGCAGGGTTACACACTGTTCTATATATTAACAAAAATAAAGTTACAAATTACGCACTCATGCGGTAGAAACGGGATTCAGGAAATCGAGGTAAACAAAGGTATAGCTTGACAATTGACACTCACGGCATATTCCTAGTCAACTGTTACCTTTTTAACAAATGATGGTGTTATCTGTTATTACAAACACATAACACTCACCCGGATGTTGCACAACACTCTATACTCACCCGGATGTTGACCTTGTCCCAAGGGATATTCATTAAAACATCCAGTTCGAAGCCCTCAACATCAAGACTGAAGTAGTCGATGGTTGTGCGGTTCAAGGCCAGTAAGTAGGTGTAGAGGGGGAAGCATTGGACTTCTTGCTTGTCTCGTCCATCATAGTCCTCATCTTTGTTTCGAATAATATGTCCGGCCACGTCTTCAGTGAGAAAGATAACCTTCAAACCAATAATAATAATTTGTATTATTATCGGGTCGCTTGAATAGCGCCGAATGGAAAAACGCTGAATCGATCGTGTGTACTGCACTTTCAAGTATAATCCTAACCCAAAAAAGTAGACCTTATAACCTGGAACAACGCCGAATCTTTTTCGACGTAAATCCACCGGAACAACGCCGAACCTAACCTAACCTAACCTAACCTAACCTAACCTAACCTAACCTACTCTAACCTAACCTAAACTAAACTAACCCGTGTATTACACAGAAAATGATTTGGTGTTGTTCCAGTGGATTAACGTCGAAAAATATTCGGCGTTTTTCTGTCGGATCTACGCCGAAAAAGATTCAGCGTTTCTCCAGATTATAAGGTCTACTTTTTTGGGTTAGGATTATACTTGAAAGTGCAGTACACACGATCGATTTGGCGTTGTTTCATTCGGCGTTATTCAGCGTCCCCTTGTTATCGTTATTATATTATTATTATTATTATTACTATTATTATTATTATTATTATTATTGTTGTTATAATCATTATTATTATTATTATTATTATTATTATTATTATTATTATTATTATTATTATTATTATTATTATTATTATTATTATAATTATTATTATTATTTTTAAACTTGTTATTATTATTATTATTATTATTATTATTATTATTATTATTATTATTATTATTATTATTATTATTATTATTATTATTATTATTATTATTATTATTATTATTATTATTATTATTATAATTATTATTATTATTATTATTATTATTATTTTAATTATTATTATTATTATTATTATTATTATTATTATTATTATTATTATTATTAGTATTATTATTATTAGTTGGCATTAGTTCGGCTATATTTACATGCAAACTGAGCGACCATTACATGATTATGACGTCATTAACATGCCCGGCTAGTCCAGAGAAACAATTATTAAAAAGTAGGAGTGTTTTAAATGAGAGGAAAGTGCTATCTGTATTGACGGAAACTAATTGGGAGAATATTAATGAGATTGATGACTGTAACGAACTTTATTTGGCTGTATGTGATACTATTAAAAATGCGCATGATCAATCGTCATATGTAGTTAGGCAACGGAATGGGAAAAGGGTAAATAAAGTTTGGATGACAGGTGAAATAGAACGAATGACACAACATAGAGATTGGTTATTTAGGAAATGGAAAAATGCTAAGGTATCAAATCCAATGAAACTATTATTAAAAGAGGATTTCAATCGCTATAGAAACCAGGTGGTTAAGGAAATACGGCGTGCGAAGACAAATTATTATAGGCTTAAAATTGAGGAAAGTAAAGGGAGTATTAGACAAACCTGGCAGACTATTAATGGAATTTTAGGTAGGAAAAAAAGAGATTCGGTTGATGATGTAATTCAGAGGTATTTCAGCGGTCAGTTCTCAGATGAAGCCATGGCGGATAGGTTTGCTGACACTTTCGTTGACCAGATTACTCAGATCCAACATGTATGCGATGTTAAAACTATGTGTCATACGGCAACTACCACTCAATCACAATCCTTTTTCATGGCTAGCGTCACGGCACCACAAATACATAAAATAATACAAGGTCTTGACAGTTCAAAACAAGCTGGTGTGGATGGTATACGTGTACTTGATTTACAATATGCAAGTGATAAGATAAGCCCTATTATTGCCAAAATTATTAACCTTTCTTTCACCAAGGGTATAATACCAGACTCTTTAAAAAGTTCTGTGGTGCGACCAATTTTTAAGAAGGGTGACCATACACTTTGCGAAAATTACAGACCAATCGCGTTGCTACCAACGATTGAAAAAATTATGGAGCGTGTCGTTGCTGATGCGTTGAATAGTTATTTAGAAAAATTCAAAATTATTAACTGGCAACAATTTGGGTTTCAGAAGGGTAAAAGCACTTCGGATCTTCTTGTAAAATTTTCTGATCTTGTTAATTCAAAATTAAATGATAATAAACACGTTGTTGCTACTTTTATTGATTTCAGTAAGGCTTTCGATACGCTTAACCACAATAAATTATTACTGTGTCTTGAAAGGATTGGGATTAGAGGGCCTATGTTGAAATGGTTCAGGAATTACTTTAAGTCTCGTAAGATGAAAGTTAAAATCGGAAATACCTTAAGTCACGAGAGGGAAGTTTTAACGGGAGTACCACAAGGTTCTATTTTAGGTCCCATTTTATATTTGGTCTACGTGAATGATGTGGTTAGTTGTCTGAAGCTTTGCTATGTATTTTTATATGCGGACGATGTAGCGCTAGTTTCAGTGCACAAAAATTTAAAGGTGGCTGAACTATACATGCAAACAGATTTTAATAACTTGTTGAGGTGGATCCATGACTATGACCATATAATTAATTTTACTAAAACTAAGCTTATTCATATATGTACACCCTATGCTAAAAACGGCAAAGAAGAAGTCAAAATTAGATGTCATAATTACGAATGTTTACATCACAAAATTGATTTGTCTGTTTGTAAATGTGTAGAGCTTATAGAAAATGTAACTAGTCACGTATACTTGGGATTAACTATTGACAAAAATTTTACATGGGAACCTCACATTAATTCGATTTGTAAGAAACTTAGGTCTTGTGTAGGTCAAATTTACTCTTTAAAATATTGTTTATCATTCTCTATGTTGCGTAGCGTGTATTTGGCTCTAGCCGAATCTTGTATTTCTTATGGTTTGCTTGCTTGGGGCAACGCTTCACGCTGTCATTTGCATCATATTCAAAAACTACAAAATAACATTATCCGCATTATGAGACCAGACCATTGCAACGTTCTTCCAATACGTGATTCTTATATAATGTCTAACGTGCTTCCGATTGAGAAACTTTTTACTTACAGACTTATTATAAATTTTTATTTTAAAGATTCCTATAAAGAGCCAGTTCAAAAG
>OX246745.1:33601517-33713623 GCA_945910005.1 Isoperla grammatica
GCTCGTGATCTCTTCCTTGGCCGTGGGGTTGTCGTCGAAGGTCCAGACCGCGAGTCCAGCGTTGTGGTCGTCGTCGCGGTCGATTGATATGAGAGGCACATATTGCGCGTCGTAGTCCGTCTGCTGACTCGTCAGCGAGCACATGTCGTTGTCACCTTGCGGTCCTCCTCGGACTCGGGCTTGGCGCCCTGACACTCAGAGTCTTCGATGATGTCCACGTCCGCTGGCTTGACGCACTTTGCCTCGCACGTGCGCTTGCCGCCCGTACACTCGGCGCTCTGGTTGCCGATCATCCATCTCGATGCGCACGGCTCTAGATAGCACGGCTTCTCCTTGTCCTCGGGCTTGTCCAGGTCCTTACAGTAAGTGTCCCCGATCAGTCCGCCATCCTTCTCAACACACCGCGGCACGGAGATTTATTCAACGCTGTCGAACACTCGAGCTCTCTGCCACTTGATTGTTGCTGACTGTCAGATGCCAGTCCCGCATTACATGCCGCAACACAGCAGCAATGTTTTTAAAGGCAGCAACTAAATCCGATTCTGATTCTTTAATCATTGGTCTATCTCCAATCGGACGTTCAACTGACTTAGATTTGATTGTATTGTTTGACTTACCAAGCCAAGTCTTGACACCGACAGTTCCTCGAGACGTGCTTCCATCAGCTACCAAATCCAACTCCTTATTGATCTCAGCCATCCTCAACCTGACAGAATTCTCCCTGCGCTCAAGCACAGCAATCCTCTCCGCGCTCTCAGCGTCTCTTCTCACACGAGCAACCTCGATGTCGATCTTCCGTTGTTCGAGATCTGCTTCGTACTGACGACGAATTCGTCCAGTAGGCTCCCTTGCGAGACGAAGCATTTTCTGTTGAGTTTCTAGCTGTACTTGAAGTCTACACCGACGAACCGTACTTGCAGTGAATCTATTACTCTTCTTGATAGACCCACCGGTAGGCTCCAAACTATGCAACACCTCGCTGCCAACATGATCTGGATTCACTGCTGAAAAACTTGCTTGGTTACCTTCAATCTGTGTCTGTACACTTTTTGCAGATACCTAAGCATCCCCACATGGATACTTTTCAGCCGGAATACCTCTAGTAGATCAAACAGCCCGATCTGCTGGAGCACTATCCGGTATCTTCTTTTCCATTTTAAATAAACTACTTCATTTCCGTAGAACAAGAAGAGCCGGCCCAGAGGACCATTAATATCGCGCCTCGCGTCGTCATATAGCCATATTTAACTTCAATAAATACATCATTATAAATAATGAATCTTTTAATCATTCAAAACCAACACTGCATGGACATTTTCCAAAACAAAAGACTAACAATCACAACAATAAAGAGTTGCTAGGCAACCATCTGCTCCATCTACCGCCACCTCAGCCTCCCTGTCTCCTTATCAAGGTCAATCATACTTGAGGGGCCGTGATCACTGTGAATGGATCAGATTTTGTGGATATGACAATTATTGTTATTATTATTATTATTAGTATTGTTATTAAAGTTAACTATACTTTTTCGGGATGACACTTAGGGCTAAGACAGGTAGGAGACAGGAATGCCTTCCTGTGGGTTTTCACGAGTTTCTTAAAGGTCTTAGGATCCGCTTCAATCAGGAGACCCGTCCAGTTGTACCATCGCTCCAGCATTAGAGAGTTGGACCCGCTCTCACCGTCGTAGGCCCCGCACTCGACGAAGAACCCGTCTCTCTGTTGGAACAACAAGCCTGTGGCGTTACTTTGCTTTACTTTATTGTAATAAGGAACACGCGTATGAAACTTTTTACCGATTTTTAAGTACATTGTCTTTCATTTAATAATTTTATGTCTTTGAATTTTGAAAAACGGATCAGTCTATGCCTCAAAATAATTGGTTTAGTAACGATAAATAAAAGTGCGCGAAAAACGAGCCGCCGCCATGTAGAGTGGATTTGACGTCATGGTATTGTACTGTGCTCACCGCCTCAGCGATTGGTCTGTTACGCCACGTCTACTGAATCATGACGTCACAGCTACCTGTACTCGTTTCAGATCCCCGAGTAGATACTTCAATAAATGCGACCACATTGAACCTATTTAAAACATTCTTTTTTACTTAGGAATTGCATTAATATACTTTTTGTAGCTGATACTATTAAACTAAGTGCTTGGTTTAACAAAAAAATCGTACGCGTGTTGCCTATTAAAAGCGAAGGGTACCTCTTAGTCAAAAACCGCAGAAAAGTTTCATTTTTTAATTTTAACTCAAGATTGCTATTTGCTACACACAATCGGAAATCTAAATCAACAGCGCACTGTGTTTTGGTAATTTTAATTATTAATTCGATAATTATAAATGCAATTAATTAATTAAATATGTGAAACATACTAATTAGTAATTATAATGTAAGACACAACTTACAGCATTGAGTATGTAGGGCTTACCAAACCACAGTGCGCTGTTGATTCAGATTTTCGATTTCGAAGCCCATACTTGAGTCATAAATTTTAAAAAATGAAAATTTTGTACGGTTTTTGAGGTAGAGGTACCCTTCCTTGTAAAAACCAGTGTAGGGAAAAATGCCCTTTTTGGCCTGATGAGTGATGATTGATGAATGATAATGAGTAAGGGAGGAGGGGAAGCCTAGTCCCGGCACGTAGCCTACTCCTGTCGAAAAGTACCAAGGGGACCATCGGCTTTACGTCCCATCATCCGAAAGGACGGTGTAGCTTTGACCAGTCATATAGGTTCCTCCACTAACCTGGACTGCCGAACAGTTGACGAGAAGAACGAAGCTGTGACACAAGTTTTTGAACCCTCTTATTACTTTGTAGGGGTAGATGGGCCCTCCTCAACAAACATTCTAGCACGGCTTAAGAATGATGGGTACGTTGACGTCAAAAACCACAGCAAATTGTCATGTTTTAATCATATCACAAGAATGCACCCCAAAATCGAAAGTCTGAGTAATCAGCGTGCTGTGGTTCGGTAAGCCCTACAAACGGTATAATAAATGTATTCAACAATATAATCAGTATGACTGTGATATTAATTTTATTAAATTACTAATTAAATAAGAATTACAGTCATACTGATTATAATGTTAAACACATTTATCATTCAGTCTCGCTTACCAAAACACAGTGCGTTGTTGACTCAGATTTCCGATTGTATGTTGAAATCTTGATATATAATTAAAAAACGAAAATTTTCTGCGGTTTTTGACGTAGAGGTCCATTCATTGGCGAATTAATTTAGTAGGTTCTATTAAAATTTCAAGTTCGTAATATTAAAATGTTATTTTTTTTATATAAAAAATATATTTTAAAATTTAAGAATAAACATTGTAATGAAATTTTAGATTTTGAGTATTTTCAAAATATAAGGTAAATATGTGTGTTTTTTTTTTTGACAAACCAATTAAGATTGCATTCTTTGAAACATTATCAAAATAGTTTTTTTTATTTTTAAATACAACCCCGAAATCACTATTAATGTATCAAATTCACGGGAACTCGGTGCCTTAACTTTTCAACACAACTTACAACTTACAATTTAACACTGTGTATTATTATAAATCTTACCATTCCGTTTAGGATATGCTTTATGATACCTGCTTGCGCAGCTGAGGGATCATAATCTTCTGGATTGTAAAGGTTGTATGGCACATCCCTTGAAATGGGTGAAATTATTAGCTTCCTCCGCAAGTAATTCACAACTTCTTGATCGTCCATTTTTGAACAATCCCCGGGGTCATCATCTGCATAAAAAATTCGAGTTCTGCCATATTATTATATTATTTTTATTCCGTGGACTATTTGACAACATTAGAGGTGGGAAGATTACGTTCCCAGGACCATAAACAATATCATCTTATTAGATGAGCGTAGCGAGTCCCTCCATACAACTCGATCGGCGCTTTGTCTGTTCGTGTGTGTGTGTGTGTGTGTGTGTGTGTGTGTGTGTGTGTGTGTGTGTGTGTGTGTGTGTGTGTGTGTGTGTGTGTGTGTGTGTGTGTGTGTGTGTGTGTGTGTGTGTGTGTGTGTGTGTGTGTGTGTGTGTGTGTGTGTGTGTGTGTGTGTGTGTGTGTGTGTGTGTGTGTGTGTGTGTGTGTGTGTGTGTGTGTGTGTGTGTGTGTGTGTGTGTGTGTGTGTGTGTGTGTGTGTGTGTGTGTGTGTGTGTGTGTGTGTGTGTGTGTGTGTGTGTGTGTGTGTGTGTGTGTGTGTGTGTGTGTGTGTGTGTGTGTTATTATTATTATTATTATTATTATTATTATTATTATTATTATTATTATTATTATTATTATTATTATTATTATTATTATTATTATTATTATTATAAATGGACCGATAGGGGAGAGAAAACGTTCTTCCAAAAGGATATATTTTTCTCAAAACTTAAACAAAAGAACTAAATGCTAACGGAAAACAATTTTGAGGACGTTAATAATTTATGGCAGAGAAAACAAAAAATAACTAGGAAGAGCCTAATGGGCTTCTTCCTTCCGTCGAAAATACTTACAAAATTATTAATATTAGGGTTTGGGGGAGCAAACCCTACCGGTCAGTAACTGAAAATATATATGAGCTTCACTGGGAAAGTGCTTGGCTAAAGAGGAGCTCTCCATCAAGGATGGAACAGAACGCCTCTCTCTCGCACCACTTTGCCCTAAAGCTGTCAATCGTCCCGCGCGCGAGATGCCAAGCATACTCCTTGAGGAGGCGGCACTTCAGACGGGCCGTTAGGACAACCTCGTAGGGAGCAGGCACCCTTCCATCCTTGAAGTAGCATACTAGAAGCCTGTAGACTGTGCTCTTGGCCAACACGAGACCATAGTTGGCCAGATCTATCTGTGTGGCATTGGAGGCCATGTCGGGCCAGAACCCGACATAGAGATCTCTCAGAGACAGTCTAGGGCGTCCCAGTATGCCCCAACCGCCACATGGCTGTGGCCTGCCGACAGGAGACCAGCATATGCCAGGCTGTCCCCTCGACCTGGCACCATGGGCACAGGCGGGAGGCGGTCAGTCCTGCGTGGTACAAGAATATATATAATATATATATATATAATATATATATATATATATATATATATATATATATATATATATATATATATATATATATATATATATATATATATATATATATATATAATATATATATATATAATATATACATAACAACCGCGCGGTCGAGCAGAGCGGACGTGTTTTTGGAGAGCTCCCGTCGAGTGGGTTAGCAGTGTTAGTGTAGTGTTCAAATTCCGAGTGTAGTGCGACCTAGATCATGGCAAGTGGAGACATACTAAGTGTCGTAACTGATACCAACAAGTCGGTGAAGTTACTGTGTTCCCAGCTTGCAAGCACTAATACCGATCTGTGTGAGCTAAAAGTCAGTGTGGATTCGAGATTAACTGCGCTAGAAAATGAAATTAAAAGAATTAATTCCGTTAACAGTGACTTACAAACTGCAAATGTTACCTTGCGCCGTCAATCGGATGAGTTGTATAAGAAGGTTGACTATCTTGAGAATCAGTCACGTCGCAACAATCTCGTCATGTATGGATGCGATGAGGTTGAACATGAAACTTGGGCAATATCTGAAAAATACGTGTTGGACGTGTTACGCGAACAGCTAGGCATTGAACTTGCCGACTGGGAGATAGAGCGCGCACATCGTGTTGGTGGCAGACCGGGCAAACGACCTATCGTTTTCAAGCTTCTAAGCTTTAAAACAAAAGTCAGAATATTGCAAGAATTGCCAAAGTTACGCGGTAGTGGTTTAGCTATATCCGAGGACTTCTCCGACAGTGTAAAGCGATCACGTGAGTTCCTTAAGCGACACTTGATAGCTGCGAAGAATGAAGGCTGCCATGCGTTCCTACGGTTTGACAAGCTAATAATCAACGGAGAAATGTGGAATGTACAACGCTGCGTTGAGTACGACCGCATGATAGCCAGCCAAAAAGACTTGCGAAGCGCAGTGGAGACCACCAGCAACGCGACCTTCGAGACACCTGCTTCTTTGTCCCCGGCCATTGCCACCGCGGAAGGGGGGGTGAAGAGTGGAACAGGTCCACCCCCGACCGCTATTCACACCGAGAGGCAGGAATCCGAGTTGCCACTTGCTGAGAGCGCTCATGATGACGTCACCGCTGAGCCGAGTCGGGAGGAAGGGGCTGCCCAGGCAGGGAGACCGAATGTTTCTACCACCACCGCCTGGCCCACTCAAACTGCAGCTAAACGTGACGCAGATTGCAATCCTGTACAGCAGAGAACGCCGACCCGCCATGGAGGGTCAACACCCGTACTCAAGTTGTCCTCGCCACACAAGCGACCCCCTGTCTCTGGTAAACCGCCTACGCGCTACTCTAGCCGGCTGACAAGAGCAAGCCAGGTTAGCTAGGGAACTGGGAGTGGAGAGATTGAGGAGAATAATAAGGTAGCTGTGAATAAATTATTACGTATTGGTCATACAAATATTAGGTCTATCATCAAAAACAGTGATGAACTTTCAGAAGCGCTATTACTCAACAGATTTGATATACTTGCCCTAACCGAAACATGGCTTAAACCATCTGTGAATCCGCCATACTTAAATATTAACGGCTATAATTTGTATAGAGCTGACAGAGCCAATGATAGGAGGGGGGGCGGAGTTGCGATATTTGTTCGTGATGACATAAATGTGACAATTCTGGAATCCGCACAAGCAAACATAGAGCAATTGTGGATCAAGTTCAAAATAAAATCTATAAATGTAGTATTGGGGACTATATATAGACCGCCATCTGGGAACTTAAGCTTAGATGAATTAGAAGAAAACATACAGAGATTTTGTATTCCCGAGGATCATGCTATATGGGTAGGTGACCTGAATATCGACATGGCCAAACCTGAGTGTCAAGATAATCGTGTGTTGCACAAACTGCTTAGAACTTACAGCTTTACTCAGGTAGTGCAAGAATGTACCCGTATCACACAAACATCCCGCACTTTATTAGACGTAATAAATGTGAGTAATGCTTCTATTGTAAAGCAAACTGGGCAACTTCATCCTATCGGCAACTCAGATCACAATCTTACCTTTATCGATTATAATATCACGTTACCCAAAAAGACAATAGTGAATAAAAAAATACGACCTCTTACAACCAGTAACATATCGGCACTTAATGAAAGTGCGATGCATACACCTTGGTATTCTGTTAGGGACATTATTGACATTAACAAGAAAGTGGAGACAGTTAACTCCATTATAACAACACTACTGGACACACATGTCCCAACCAAAAACATTCGAGTTACTAGGGGCCCTGCTCCATGGCTTACGGACGAATTACGTGGAGAAATGAAAGCACGAGAAAAGGCTAGATTAAAGTTCAAACTCACTAGTGATTCCAGAGACTGGGATAATTATGTACACTTAAGAAATAAAATCAACACGAGGGTGCGATCGTTAAAAATAAATTATTTTAATGAAACCATAAATAGTAACATTAATAATTCAAAATTACTTTGGAAAAGTCTTAAAAAGCACTCGGTTACAAAACACAAACACACAAATCCTATCCCCAGTAACATGTTAGTTCCTGATGAGATTAACGCCTTCTTCAATCACGTTACAAAAAATCAAATCAAAACTCCTGAATTAATTGAAGAAATAAATCGTTTAAGGACAGTAGACACCCTAACACATATTCCATTCTCTTTTAGAAACGTGGTTTGCGATGACGTGTTAAAGCACCTTTCGACGATAACAACAACGGCCACAGGTGCCGACAATATTAATATAAACATACTACAATTACTATCGCCTTATTTAATAAATATAATCACCGATATTATTAATACAGCTTTGACGACTTCAACCTTCCCAAACAGCTGGAAAGAGGCTATAATTACACCTATACCGAAAACGAACACAGTAAAATCACTGAATGACCTTAGGCCAATAAGTATTCTTCCTACTACATCAAAACTTTTAGAGAAGATAATGGCAGAGCAAATTAATGAGCATATATCCAACAATCTATGTGACTTCTTTAAAAATCAATCGGGATTTAGAAGAGATCACAGTACTACCACCGCGCTTATTTCTGTAGTAGATGAACTGAGGAACAACATTGACAATGGTAATACTAGTTTACTCTTACTCCTAGATTATAGTAAGGCCTTTGACACAATTGACCATGACATGCTTCTGGCAAAACTCTACAACATGGGATTTTCTAAATCAGCCGAAAAGTTAGTTAAAAGTTATTTATCTGAAAGAACTCAAAAAGTTAAAGTTGTTAAGGATAATGAAGTATTAATATCACAACCGCTAACAGTGCATTGCGGAGTGCCACAAGGATCAATCCTTGGACCATTATTCTTTAATATATTTGCCCAAAGTCTGCCAGCAGTGACTAGACGTATTAATATATATCAGTATGCAGATGATGTGCAAGGTATTTTGGAAGTAAATCTAGAAACAATAGAAACAATAGAAGAGAGTTTTCATAACTTTAACACTGATCTTCAACTACTCGCGGAATGGTCGATAAAAAATGGTCTGAATTTTAATCCTAGTAAGTCGACAGTTATCCTTATAGGTAGCAAACACAATGAACAAGTAGTCCGAAATTTACTAAATGGGAATAAGATTTCTGCTATAAAAATGTGCGGTACAACTCTGCCTTTGTCAGACGAAGGGAAAAACCTTGGAGTATTGTTTGACAGTAACTTATCCTTCGATAAACACATCCAGAAACAGTGTTCAAAAGCCTATGGTGTACTTAGATCCCTCTATAAATGGAAACTGGAGCTTAGTGAAAATGTTAAATTAAATCTCATAAATTCCTTAATAAACCCATTGTTTGATTATGCGGATACAGTGTACATGGGTATAAATGAAAATGTATTAAAACAAATTCAAAAATTACAGAATGCATCAATTCGCTTTGCGTGTAATATTAGAAAGTTTGACCACATTAGCCACATATATGATACACACAAAATTCTAAAAATGCACCAACGTAGAACCTTACATTATTATTGCAATATCGCGAGAATCATAAGAAATAAAAGACCGGGTTATTTATATAATAAACTAAAACATACGGGCTCGTATCACAGTTATAATACAAGGAATAGTACGTATGAAATTCCCTTACATCACTCTGTGGCAGGCAGTGCTTCTTTCTCAGTTCTCGCCCCTAAGCTATGGAACATGTTGCCCCATTCAATTAAGCAAGCAACCAATAGTTCGTACGTATTCAAACAAAAGTGTTATAAGTGGATTCTCAATACCTAGTTTAGTTACATTTTATGCATATTTCTATTTTAGAGTTACTTTAATAAGCATTAGTTTTTATAGTTAATTAGGCGTATCAATGCATATATTGCATTTTTTTTTGTATTGTGTATATATTTAATGTGTAAAGTTGTTAACGTCTGTAAGCCATATAACATGTCTAGGTATATGCGTTGCAGCTAATATCTTCATACAATGGAACATCTCTTACTGCATTAATATAATTATAGACTAAGACTGTAAACATAGGTTAGGTGGAAGAGCGAACTCTGTTCGAACCTCGCCTTTTTGTATTGCTTATTGCAAATAAAGACCTTTGTATTGTATTGTATTGTATTGTATTATTGTAATATGGGATCGGCTAGACGGTTCTTGTTGAATCGCCAAACCACCTCGGAATCTAAGCCTAACGAAGGTGGCCGAGCTAGGCCTTTCCAGTTGACCCGATCATTTGACCATTGGCCTTCTGCCGAACCGTCTATACCGAGCCCCTTGACCGGGAAGAAGGGGCACCCACTTGCCGGAAAGCGGGCGGCGGTAGAAAAGCGCCGGTGGCCAGGGTTCAGGACCCGGAATCTGCAATACCCCACGGAACCGGAGGCTGCAAAAGGCCCGGATCCTGTTTCCGTTGATTGTCAGACACCCTCGGGTGCGACCGAGTAGCCCATCAAAACCCTCCAGTTGGTCGACTCCCAGCCACTCGTTCCCAACAAGGAGGTCTCCCAACGTTGTGCATCCCAGTGAAGACCAGGTCGGAATAAACGGAGAAGTGGCTGTGGGGATAAGTGACGTCAGCGTTAGCGGTACGTCGCGCAGACCCCAGATGGTGGAGGGAAAATTTCTAGGCTTTATTTGCAGGGAGAACCAAGCCACCAGAACCGTCCGGAGAAAATCGGACGTGCTTCAAGCTGCTGGTCCACCGACTTGCGGATGAAACAATACCTCCACCCAAGCCCAAGACGTCGGAACTTTCCGAGGAAGTGTCGGGTCATGGCGTGACAGGGATGGTCGTCCAAGTTCGATAAGTATCGCCGGGCATGGAGAACCCGAAACATCGCTACCTTGGACGCAAGGTGAACTAGACCGAGCCCCCCCAGATGAAGAGGAGCGCAAAGTTCTCGTAGGCGAGTCCAATGTCTCCTGCCCGCCCAAACGAAGTTGGCCAGTTCTCCCTGCAACCGATTTATAAGAGCCAGAGGGGGAGGAATTATTTGGAAGGTGTACCATAGCCTGGGAGCCAGGAACTGATTTGCCTACAGGACTCGGCCACGAAGCGACATTGCCGACGACCTGAAACGCCACCTGTGAACTGCTGCCATGAACTAAGTGAGCAAATTCCTCCAAGCTCCTGGCCACCACGCCGGGCGTGTTTCCTAACACGACTCCCAAAACTTTGGCGCCTTCGTTGGACCACGCAAACCCGAGCGGGGTGTCAAGCCGGCCGATCCAACTGCCCGCCCACAGTCCCGTGGACTTCTCGGCCTTTAGCTTCGCTCCCGACTGTGCAGAGTAGACATCGTACACTTCTCGGAGGCGATCGAAATCTTGGTTGTTGGCAATGAATGCCGAGAAGTCGTCGGCATAGCCGGATACCACGAGCCTGCGTTCGGGCATTCCTGGCAGAGAGAAACCCTCGAGTTTTGTTCTGCACAGACGGAGAAACGGCTCAGCCGTCAAGGAGAAGAGTAACCTTGACAGCGGCCATCCTGTTGGATGCCACGGTCAAAAACAAAGGGTGCCGTGAGGCAACACCCTACCCGTACATGACACGTGGCCCCGGCGTAGAGCGTTCGCAGGGCACTCACGAAAGACTCTCCGAACCCGTTAATGCGAAGAAGGTGGAAGAGATATTCGTGGTTGACCCTGTCGAACGCACCCTGCTGATCGAGGGACAGCACTGCCAGGGGCACTGCTTCACTGTTGGCATACTCTAGGACGTCTCGGTGAAGGTGGACACTATCAAAGATAGTTCTCCCGGGAATGCAATATCCCTGGTCAGGATGGACCAGGCAGCTGACTACCTCGCTAAGACGCGTCGCCAGAGCGCGGGTTAGGATTTTATAATCCACGGTGAGGAGGGAAATGGGACGCCAGTTCTTGATTTCCATCCTGTCTCCCGATTAAGGCAAAAGGGTCAGAATGGATTTTTGAGCGGACTTGGGGAGAAACCCATCCACTAGAGAGCACTCCAGCACGGACTTAAAAGGGTCAGACAGCTCATTCCAGAAGAACGAGTAGAACTCGGGAGTGAGACCGTCTATGCCTTTGGCCTTACCCTTGTTCAGGGAGCCCAGCGCCTCTGAGAGTTCTTGGTGAGTGAAGGGCCGATCCAGACTTTCGCGTTGGAAGCGAGAGAGAGTTGGCAGCAACTCGTACAAAGGCGAGTCCCCATCGATGGCCACGGGCATGGCACTATAGACCTCCTGGAAGTGTTGCTTTGTTGCCGTGCAGAGAGATGAGCAGTCGGAGACGATACGTCCCTCGAACCTTAGCTGTTTAAGAGGCTGGAAAGTTAGTGCTATGTCCCGCGCCAAATTCGGAGCTGCAGGACTGTCTATGGCAAGCAGTTGTTCGAAACGCGAGTGTGCCAACAGTCTCTCGCTTCGTCGTGTGTAGGCCTCGCGAACTTGCTCGTTAGCACGGGCTAAATCGGCCGTGGTGTATCCCCCAAGCAAGGGGCTAGACACGATCTGGTCGACTCACCGCTCCAGACGAATGAACGTTTCATCGTTGAGCTGTCGGCGTAGTCGAACGAACCTAATTGTCGTGGTACTAATTTCCTGTTTGAGGGCATCCCACCAGTGGTGGAGGGAAGCGTACATGTGGCGTCGTGCCTCGAATGATGTTAAGAGCTCTCGAACGCAATCCCCGAAGCAAGGGTCGTCGAGGAGGGAGTTGTCAAAACGCCAATAGGGAGAGGCAAACTTTGGTGTGCGTAGAGACAAGGTTGTGAGCAAGGCCAGGTGATCGGAAAACGAGGGCAGAACCCGCACTCCGGTCACCGTGGTCGTCACGTCGGGAGTAGCATAAAAACGATCAATGCGTGATGCGCTGTGAAAAGGGGCGTTGCCGACGAAGGTGAAGCCTGGGTCGACGGGATAAAACTCCCGCCACAAATCAGAGAGATCTGCTGCAGTGACCGTGTTGCGGAGCTGGTTAACGAGCCGTGGATACCGCTCGTCGCCACTAGATCTGTCGATGTTGGGATTCAACGTGCAGTTGAAATCTCCCCCGACAACAACCTGGGCGTCGGCTCCAGCAGCACCACGCACGTCTCGAATGTGTCGCTCGAGTAGCCCTAACACAGTGAGGGCCACGTGTTGGTCGTGAGGTAAGTACACGCAGATTACGTGTAGAGACTGTTTTGTGGCGGGAATCTCCAAGATTAGTTCTTGAAGATAACCGGGACAGAGAATATTGTGTGCACGGAACACAATGGGGGACGACTTTCGAAGTCCGATCATGGTGGCAGTACACACTTGAACTGGGGAGTTGAAATAAAATGTGTATTTAGAAATGAGAAGGGGCAGAGTGCGGAAGGCGTGTTTGTCTCCTGTAAGAGGATGACGTCGGGAAAGTGGCGATCGAGGAAAGTAGACAGCTGACTCCACTTTGAGTCGCTGCGGACGCTCTTAGTATTTAGGGTGATTATTGTTGCCTCTCCCATGATGTTGTGAATCACTCCAGACCATTCGACTCAAGGCTCTCTAACGAGTTCGACCTGGAGAGAGATTGGCTGTCGTCACCGGTCGCCTCGTAGTAGGCATGTGCCTTGAGTAGTGTGCCTGTGAGACGCCACACTCTCGTTTTTATGGCTCGCACATCTCGGACTGCCGGCCTTATTAGCTCTAGCATCTCGACAAGTCCTCGAATGTCGCGCGTGAAACGATGGGCAATCTTTAAGGGTTGATCGGTCCCCTTGACGTCTGCAAGGAATTGCAGGAAAGCGCTGGTGGAAAGCGTGTTGGTAGGCTCCTTACTGTTAAGAAGCTCTACCGCAGCCAGGGGCATGGTCACCTCACCGGGTGGTGTCCTATCATCCTGCCTGGGTCGCTTCTTAGCAGGGGACTTGCTACGGGACTTCGTAGATTTCCCAACAAGAGTGAAAATGGCATCACTCTCGTTGACTTGGAGAAGGCTTGGCTCGCTGCAGTCCATTGAGACTTGACGCAGGGGACCAGCCGCTTCGTGGATTTCCACTGGCGTCACGGCTGAAGATTTCTCAGTCGACGTCGAGGCGGTGGCCTCGGCGCTCTCTACCGTCGCGGGAGTCTTTCTTTTCTCACAGGTGGACGCAGTAATTGTGGAAGCCACATCGACAGAGACTGGTTTAACAGTGGAGACAGTGCAAGCACGGGCAATGTGACCGGTCTGCTTGCACTTGAAACACTTGATGTCGTCAAAGCTGAGAAAAACACGATTCCGCTCTCCGTCTAAATCGACCAGGATGGAATCTGGTAGATTGATGTTCTCAGCTTTGACAACAAATATCTGCCGACGGAAGCTGAAGACGTGGCCAACGTCGGCTTGTTTCACACCCACGTTGATGTAGGCCATCGGGGACACGAGCCGAACAAGTTTTGCCAACTCGGCCTCGACCGCTTGGTGTGGAATATGGGGAGAGACGTTGGAGAGCACCAGCCGCTCGGCGGGAGCGACCACCCTGCGGGCAGGCAGGAACTGGTCCTTTATTGACAGCGTCCGTGGTCAATCATGAAAGTGTCCACCAAGGCCTTGCTCTTTAGATAGAAGCACACACGGCCCTGTGATATCCTGGAAGCAAAAGTAATGTTTTTGCCCCCGATGACATCAGCGAGGGACCGCATGTACTGTGAGATGGTAACGTTTTCTATAGCAGGAAATAAGATAGCTTGGTCCTTCTGTGGACATGCCTGACCAGCGGAGGGTTGGGGTTGGTCTGCACGACTCTGGGGTCGTTGACCTGCGCCCGACAGCAAAGCCTGGGCCATGGTAGGCTTAGTAACTGGCAGAGTCTGGACCCCAGAGACAACGATCGACGAAACCACCGGAAAAGCAGGGATCGACGTAGGGCACAACGGTGTCGGCGCGCTGGCTGAACCAGCGACCACGTTTTCTGCAGCCTTAACAGAGCTGGTCGCTACCTGGATGTCAGATAAGGACCTGTTTAGGCGCGGAGAGACGGGAAGAACAGTAACAGACTGATGCGCCGAGCCAGTCAGCACATCAACCCGTTGGTTGACAGTAGTGACTGCCGCCAGAGAAGGCCTGAGGACAGTCACGGAGGACGGTTTGAGTTCCGGTGTGCTGTGTCCCCTAGCAAGGGGCGCAGGCACACCTTTATTGGGCCCTCGCACGAGGGGCACCTTAACGGCCTTACCGGCCCCGTTTTTTAAAAGCGGGGACAGGGGACTTCTTCAAAAAGTCTTGCGGCTTCAGTTGACTCATGGTGATACGAGTCAACTAAAAACCCTCTGGTATATTTAAATAAAAACACGCCAGACAAGTCGGACAAAACCACTGCTACCTGGCCTTGAAGACCAGGCAGCAAACCGAACAAGAACGAATATCCAAAACCACAATGATGAATAAGACACTTCTAAAATGGCAGGGTTCAACAAGGAGGGTTAAAATGAGAAATGAAAAGCAATAATTTGCAAGGCCAAAACTAACTTAAGAATGAATAATTCGAAAATAAAAACTACTCCAAACGAAAGAGGAAAAAAAACTGAACAAGAATAAACAACAATAACTTGTCAGGCACAAGCAGAACGTAGCAGACAATAAGAAATGGACAAACGACTAGCTGCCCCGCACCACGGGCTGTAACTGTACCGCGCTGGGAATAGCACGCAAATAACACGGTAAAGCGGAGCGAACGAAAAACACGTCCGTCTCCGACGGAGGCCGGTGTGTGTGTGTGTTATTATTATTATTATTATTATTATTTTTATTATAAATGGACCGATAGGGGAGAGAAAACGTTGTTCCAAAAGGATATATTTTTCTCAAAACTGAAACAAAAGAACTAAATGCTGACGGAAAACAATTTTGAGGACGTTAATAATGTATGGCAGAGAAAACAAAAATAACTAGGAAGAGCCTAATGGGCTTCTACCTTCCGTCGAAAATACTTACAAAATTATTAATATTAGGGTTGGGTGAGCAAACCCTACCGGTCAGTAACTGAAAATATACATGAGCTTCACTGGGATAGTGCTTGGCTAAAGAGGAGCTCTCCATCAAGGATGGAACAGAACGCCTCTCTCTCGCACCACTTTGCCCTAAAGCTGTCAATCATCCCGCGCGCGAGATGCCAAGCATACTCCTTGAGGAGGCGGGACTTCAGACGGGCCGTTAGGACAACCTCGTAGGGAGCAGGCACCCTTCCATCCTTGTAATAGCATACTAGGAGCCTGTAGACTGTGCTCTTGGCCAACACGAGAACATAGTTGGCCAGATCTATGTGTGTGTGTGTGTGTGTGTGTGTGTGTGTGTGTGTGTGTGTGTGTGTGTGTGTGTGTGTGTGTGTGTGTGTGTGTGTGTGTGTGTGTGTGTGTGTGTGTGTGTGTGTGTGTGTGTGTGTGTGTGTGTGTGTGTGTGTGTGTGTGTGTGTGTGTGTGTGTGTGTGTGTGTGTGTGTGTGTGTGTGTGTGTGTGTGTGTGTGTGTGTGTGTGTGTGTGTGTGTGTGTGTGTGTGTGTGTGTGTGTGTGTGTGTGTGTGTGTGTGTGTGTGTGTGTGTGTGTGTGTGTGTGTGTGTGTGTGTGTGTGTGTGTGTGTGTGTGTGTGTGTGTGTGTGTGTGTGTGTGTGTGTGTGTGTGTGTGTGTGTGTGTGTGTGTGTGTGTGTGTGTGTGTGTGTGTGTGTGTGTGTGTGTGTGTGTGTGTGTGTGTGTGTGTGTGTGTGTGTTTGTGTGTGTGTGTGTGTGTTATTATTATTATTATTATTATTATTATTATTATTATTATTATTATTATTATTATTATTATTATTATTATTATTATTATTATTATTATTATTATTATTATTATTATTATTATTATTATTATTATTATTATTATTATTATTATTATTATTATTATTATTATTATTATTATTATTATTATTATTATTATTATTATTATTATTATTATTTACCTCATATTGCTGCATGTGAGGCACAGTCAATGTTCATGCCTGAGATCACGGTGAGGGAGGAAGCAACCAGGACTGGATGGGATAAAAATTAAAGATCTTGAAGCTATAAATGATACAATTAGCCCAGTTATAACAAAATTAGTAAACCTTTCTATTGTAACGGGTAATATTCCATCTAAGTTAAAAGTCTCGGTGGTGCGGCCTGTTTATAAAAAAGGGGACCATTTTAACTTTAGTAATTATAGACCTATTACTCTGCTGCCTACGATTGAAAAGATAATGGAACGTTGCATTGCTGATAAATTAATAGCATATCTATCTAAGTATGGAATTATTAACCCTTAACAATTTGGTTTTCAAAAAGCGAGAAGTACTACTGATCTGCTACTTGAATTTTCTGATCTTGTTAATTCAAAGCTTGATGATAATATGCATGTTATGGTATTGTTCATTGATTTCACTAAGGCATTCGACACGTTAAATCATTCTAAATTAATTTCAGCCTTGCGTAACTGTGGAATCAGAGGACCACTTTTAAAATGGTTCATGAGCTATTTAGAAGACCGGCAAGTATTAGTTAGAGTTGGGGATAGATTCAGTAAACGGAAGTGGGTGATCTCGGGCGTGCCGCAAGGCTCTATTTTGGGACCAATCTTATACCTTATATACGTTAATAATATGTTCAAACGTGTTGTTCATTGTAAGATTTTCATGTACGCGGATGACACTGTTTTGGTTATAGCGCACAGGGTGTTTAAAGTAGCAGAACAGTTATTACAACAAGATTTTATTAACGTCCTTTGTTGGACTCACGATTTTGATTTGATCATTAATTCTAGTAAAACGAAAGTTATGCATCTGTGTTCACCCTACAATAAATTTAAATTAATGCCTATTAATATCGTGTATCATTCATATGATTGCCTCCACGGATTACAAAAATGTCAAAACTGTATAGGTTGCCTTGAAAAAATTGAAATTGTTGAAACATATGTCTATTTAGGATTGACGATCGATAAATTTTTCACCTGGAAGTTCAATATTGAAAGCCCTTGTAGGAGGTTGCGTTCTGCAGCATTCCAACTTTTTAATTTAAAATATCTACTACCCTTTAGTATTTTGAAGACAGTTTACTGTGCAATAGTAGAATCGCTTTTGTTGTATGGTCTATTTTTATGGGGGCGTGCATCAAAATGCCATTTAAAATCTCTTATGGCATTGCAGAATCGAATTATTAAATCTATAACACCCAATCTAAGCCTTTCTATTATACAGCGGTATCAACTTTCTAGTGTGCTCCCAATCTCGTTTTTACTTACTTTTAGATTGTTGCTTGCTTATTATTTCAGTGATAAATATAAAGTTTTAAATAATATCAGTAGTGTGAATCTTCGTCATAGAAATAGATATTTAGTGCCCTCCTATATAAACAAGTACGGAATGAGAACTTTACAAATTATAATCCCTTATGAATTTAACAAGTTGCCATCAAATTTATGTGATTTAAATAGCCTTAGTTTAGTTAAGTTTGCATTAAAAGAGTGGATTTTGTTAAATTTAACGTTAGAGTAATTGGGTATTTGTATTGCGTGTTCCAACTAGTTTATTCTGTGTTTTTATTTATATTGTACCCATATCATATTTCTCTCCTTATATATGTTTGTTTTTCAGTTTTTGTCGTTCAGTTGTTTTTTTTGTATATTATTTGACTTTTTGTGTATCTGCCATTACGGTTTAATTATTTGAGTGTACTTTTCTTGTTTATGCCACAGATAAGCCCTTTCAAGGGCTTTGTGGATTTTATAAAGGTGAAAAAATGTTGTGTGCTTTTGTTTAAATGATAACTGTTATAATAAAAAAAAAAATTATTATTATTATTATTACTATTATTATTATTATTATTATTATTATTATTATTATTATTATTATTATTATTATTATTATTATTATTATTATTATTATTATTATTATTATTATTATTATTATTATTATTATTATTATTATTATTATTATTATTATTATTATTATTATTATTATTTCCTTTCTTCTCTTCTCTCATTTGCACCATCGGGCTCCTCTTGAGCCAAGACGATGCGAGAGTGCACCCTAGCGTGGCGGCCGAAAGATGGCGGCGACAATGTAGCTCATAGGTTGAGGACCTTCCGCACAATATTAGTTGTGCCGAGGATTGCAGCCTTCTGCATGACACGCACGTGCTTGTCCTTCAGGTGGAGCTTCTCTTTCGCAGCTGACCACTCTTCGCTGACCAGACCGTTGACGGAGACGACGACAGGAACCATCTCAACGGACCTCAGCTTGTATATGTCCTTGAGTTCGACGGCGAGTGGTTGGTATTACCGCTTCTTCTCAGCTACTGTGTTGATCACGTGGTTGTCTAGCGGGACGGCGATGTCGATGATGGTTGCTGTTTTAGCCTTTTTGTCAAACAAAACCAAGTCTGGCCGATTTGCCTCGACCGCTCTGTCCGTGACAATGGGTGTGTCCCACAGCAGCTTGGCACATTGGTTACGCAGGACTTGCTCGGGCTTGCACTTGTAGTACGGTGTTTCTACCTCAACCAGGCTGTACTCCTTGGCCAGCGCTTGGTAGACCACTTTCGCTACTGCGTTGTGACGCTCCAAATACTCTCTGGGAGCTAACACCGGGCATCCACCTGCGATGTGCTGGATGGTCTCGCCAGCTTTCTTGCAGAGACGACAGCGATCTTGGACGTCGGCTTTGAGGATGTATCGCTCATAGTTCTTGGTGCGCACCACTTGATCCTGAATGGCAAAGACGAACCCCTCCGTTTCAGCGAAGAGGCCCGCAGTTCGGAGCCATTCCGTCGAGGCTTTCAAGTCGTTGTGCTCCCCAGTGAGCTCGGCTGCAAACCTGCCGTGAAGGGGCTTTTCCCTCCACTGTTGCATTCTCTCTGCCGGCGTCTCAATGCTGAGGTGTACTTCTTCGGCGCGCAGATGAAGTGGCGTATAATCTTGGTCCTGCGTGCAGATGGCATGGTGCAGCTGACTTTCTCGAGTTAAAAAGTAAGCTCGGAGTCGCTTCTTCTTGCTGCGGCACAGGATCTCGACGCTGAGCAGCCCTCGCCCGCCAGTGTTGCGCTCCTCGGATGTTGCATCCTGTGCTTTGTGAGGATGGTTCGAATTTTCCTGTCGAACGCCTGCAGAGCTGTGTCGGACCACTTCCCCGATCCGAATGTGTACGAAGCCACGGGCAGTGCCCACATGTTTATCGCCGTGATTTTATTTCTGGAACTCAAGTACGACCTGCAGATCTTGCTCACCCTGGCGAGGACCTTCTTCTCAACCTGTTTCCTGGCATCGGTGTCGCTGATTCCCAGCAGCTATTGAAGACCCAAATACTTGTAGCTGTCTTCAACGCCCAGATCTTGAATCACATCCCCTTCCATGAGTTGCAGGCCTCCCTGAGGTTCTTGAACCTTGCCTTTCTTCACATGTAAGACGGCACACTTGTCGAGTCCAAATTCCATACAGATTGCGTCGCTGAAGCTCTTGACAAGTTCAAACATGCTCTGAAGTTCATCAGGGCTGGACGCGTACATCTTGAGGTCATCCATATAGAACAAGTGCGTGATCGTAACCTTGGGGGTTATTATTATTATTATTATTATTATTATTACTATTATTATTATTATTATTATTATTATTATTATTATTATTATTATTATTATTATTATTATTATTATTATTATTATTATTATTATTATTATTATTATTATTATTATTATTATTATTATTATTATTATTATTTTATTGTTGCAATACATACAAACTCGGTCAAAACCGGCATAAACATGTTGTACGGACACAAATGTCAAGTATTTCCATGTGTTTACCTTATTAAAATCTACTTAGAACTACTTCTTCTTCTTCTTCTTCTTCTTCTTCTTCTTCTTCTTCTTCTTCTTCTTCTTCTTCTTCTTCTTCTTCTTCTTCTTCTTCTTCTTCTTCTGCTTCTCAAATGCCCACATTTGGCTATACTACTTAATATATCATTGTCCACATTATTTTTTTCAAACCGAACTGTGGATGCTATATGTACGGTCGTGGCCGATTTGTACTCATCCCAGCATTCGCTCTTTGTACGGTGGAAACCACGAAAACCACCATCGGGATGGAGAACTTCTTGAAGTCTTCATTCTTCTTAGTTCAAAAATTTTTGCACTATCCTACACGTGTTCAAAATAATTGCTTTTTGCATCTCGATGTATATGTTCGGTTGGAGACCAATTAGTTTAATGCTGTCATGGAGTTTACGTGGAACAATGCCATTTGCTGATATAATTAACGGTATAACAGTTACATTATTCTGCTTCCACAACCTTTTTATTTAAATTGATAATTCCTTATTATTATTATTATTATTATTATTATTATTATTATTATTATTATTATTATTATTATTATTATTATTATTATTATTATTATTATTATTATTATTATTATTATTATTATTATTATTATTATTATTATTATTATTATTATTATTATTATTATTATTATTATTACTATATAAAACCGATAGGAGAGAGAAAACTATGTCCGGATGATATGTTAACTCAAAAACATGAAACAAGACTCCAATCTGACGGAATCAATTGGGGATAGTTACAAGGAATGGAACAGAAATCCAACTAAAAATTGCACTTTAGGATGAAGGCTGAGGGCCTGCTTCCTTCCCGTCGATATTGGAGGAAAGAATGAAGTCAAAGTTTGGGTTTGGGTTTGGAAAAACAAACCCTACCGGTCGAAGACTAAAGACATTTGGCTTTACTGTGTGAGCGCTTGGCTAAAAAGGACCTCGCCATTTGACATGAAGCAGAGCGCCTCCCTATCGCACCACTTTGCCATGAAGCCATCGATCGCTCCACGACCAAGGTACCAAGTGTACTCCTTGATGATGCGAGACTTTAGACGAACTTTCAGGACATAATCGTAGAGCGCAGGCTCGCGGTCCTCTTTGAAGAAGCTTACAAGTAGCCTGTAGACTGTGCTCTTGGCCAACACGAGAACGAAATTGGCCAAGTCGATTTGGTTGGAAGTGGAGGTATTGTCGGGACTGAACCCGACATCGAGCTCTCGAGCAGAAAGTCCACGGTGACCCGGTAAGTTTCTGATTAGCAAATCAGCCAGGCGCCACATTTGCACGGCCCGGCAACACGACACTATCATGTGCCAAGCCGAACCCTCGACCTGACACCAGGGGCACAGGCGAGAGCCGGCCAACCCTGCGTGGAACAAGAACATGGGATCTGCCAAACGGTTCTTGTTGAAACGCCACACGACCTCGGAATCGAATCTAAGGGATGAATGGATGGGAAGGGGTGAGCGAACGAGAGATCTCCAATTGACTCGATCGTGCGACCAGTGTCCCTCTAGAGAACCGTCTAGGCGGAGGGAGTTGACCATAATGTCACGCAGGATCGACCCCATGTGCTGTTGAGGGAGCAGGGAGACCCACTCGCCGGTCAACGGGCGACGATACAACAGATTTGGTGGCCAGGGTTCGGGACCCAGAACATCTTTCACGCCACGAAAACGTAGATGGCAGAAGGCTGGGATCCTGTTCCCGTTGACGCCAAGAGCTTGGCAAACCCGACCAGATTGTTCGGCAAAGCCCTCCAACCGGTCGACGTTGGTCCACTCCGAACCATTGAGTAGGTCCCCGAGCGTTTTACAACCCAGCAAAGCCCATGAGGGAATGAAGGGAGAAGTGGCCGTTGTGAGAAGCGACGTTATTGTCAGGGGAACGTCTCACATTCCACAGTTCGTCGACAGAAAATTTTCGGGCTTTGGTTTCAGGGAGAACCAAGCTTTGAGCACGGTTTGGAGAAACTCGGAGGTGTTACGAGCCGCAGGCCCACCGATTTTGGGGTGAAACAAAACCTGCCAGCCAAGACCTAATCGGCAAAACTTGCCAAGGAAATGCCGAGTCATGACGTGACAGGGGTGATCTTCTAAGTTGGAAAGAAATCGGTGTGCATAAACGACTCGGAACATTTCCACCTTCGACGCCAGGTGGACCAGGCCGAGTCCTTCAAGATGAACGGGGGCACAGAGGTCGCGCAGACGCGTCCAGTGTCTCCGGCCGGCCCATACTCAAACTTGCCAGTTCCCCCTGAAGCCGGTTGAGAAGCGCAGGAGATGGGGGCAGCACTTAAAATGTGTACCACAGTCTGGGTGCCAGGAACTGGTTTGCGACTAGAACTCGACCACGAAGAGACATCCTCGACGCTCGGCCCCGCCACCTTTGGATTGCGACGATGAACTTCTCCCGTAATGCGTCGAAGCCCCTGGCCTTGATTACAGGCGTATTGCCCAACTTTACCCCCAAACACTTGCCGCCCTCACTCGACCAAGCGAAATCGAGTACAGAGTCCCGACGCCCGACCCAGGTGCCTGCCCACAGACCGGTGGACTTTTGAGTATTGAGTCGTGCCCCAGACTGAGCCGCGTGGATGTGGTAAACTACCCCCAACCGGTCGAAATCCTCGTCGTCTGCGATGAAGGCCGATACGTCGTCGGCGTATCCTGAGACGACGAGTCTGCGTTCCGGTTGACCAGGCACGGGAAACCCTGAGAGTCTTGATCTGCACAGTCTAAGGAAAGGCTTGACTGGGAGCGAGAACAGCTGACCTGACAGGGGACATCCCTGTCGTATGCCCTGACCGAAAGGAAAGGGAGCCGTCAGACATGACCCCACTCGTACGTAGCACGTGGCGCCGGCGTAAAGTGTCCGCAGGGTTTGCACGAAATTATCACCGAAACCATACGATCGGAAAAGGTGAAAGAGATAGTCTTGGTTCACCCTGTCGAACGCTCCCTGTTGGTCAAGGGAGAGAACTGCTAGGGGAACCTGTTCGGTGTTGGCGTACTCCACGACGTCACGATGCAGGTAGAGGCTGTCGAAGATGGTTCTCCCCGGAACGTAGTAGCCCTGATCGGGGTGGACCAGCGAGCCAATGACTCGGCTCAACCGTGTCGCCAAAGCACGTGCGACGATCTTGTAGTCTACGGTGAGCAGAGAAATTGGACGCCAGTTTTTGATGTCCAGCGTGTCACCCGACTTAGGAAGTAGCGTCAGGATAGACTTTTGTGCAGATCGGGGAAGAAGACCAGTCTCCATGGAGTGTGCCAACATTTCCTCAAACGGACCCAACAGCTCACTCCAAAAGAACGAGTAGAACTCGGGAGTGAGACCATCAATTCCGGGAGACTTCCTTTTGTTCAGGGACCCAAGTGCTTCGGTGAGTTTTTGTTGGCTCAGCGGCCGATCTAGGCTCTCACGTTGGAAGCGAGAAAGTAGAGGTCGGGTCTCGTACAGGGGCGAGTCTTTCTCGATTGTCACGGGCGTGGCAGCGTAAACCTCCTAGAAGTGACGCCTCGCGACCGTGCATAGCGACGGTCCATCAGACACCATGCGCCCTTCCAGGCGCAGTTCTTTGAGGGGTTGAAACGTGGGAGCCATATCACGTGCCAAACTTGGTCTTGTCGGACTGTCCGAAGCGAGGAGGTGGGCGTAGCGAGAGTTTGCCAGCATTCTCTCGCTTCTCCTAGTGTACGCCTCTCGAACTTGGGAGGTTGCGTGAGCTAAATCTGCCGTGGTGTGTTCACCCAGCAGGGGACTGGACACGATTCGATCGACACGCCTCTCGAGTTGTGCAAACGGCTCGTCCGACATTTGCCGGTGGAGTCTAATGGATCGGATGGTCGTGATCTGAATCTCCTGCTTGATGGCATCCCACCAGTGGTGGAGAGAGGAGTAATGATTACGACGTGCCTCGAATGATTCAAGAAGCTCGCGAATACAATCGCCGAAGTTCGGGTCCTCCAAGAGAGTATTGTCAAAGCGCCAATATGGCGAGACAAACTTAGGCGTTCGTAGCGACATAGTGGCCAGCAGTGCAAGGTGGTCGGAGAAAGCGGGCAATAGGCGCACGCCGGTCACCGAAGTACTCACTCCGGGAGTGCCATGGAACCTATCTATGCGAGAGGCGGAATGCAGTGGGGCATTGCCCACATACGTGAAACCTGGTTCCCCGGGGTGAAATTCCCGCCACAAATCGGAGAGGTCTGCTGTCGTAACTGTGTCCCGGAGCAGTCGGGGAACGCGCGGATACCGTTCGACGCCCCCAGATCTGTTAGTGTTGGGGTCCAAAGTGCAGTTGAAGTCCCCCCCAACAAAGAACTGAGCGTCGACTCCAGCGGGCCCACGTACGTCGCTCTTGTGACCTTGAGGGCACGTCAGAATGTCTAGAGCTATGGCTTGGTTGTGTGGCAAATAAACGGAGATGACGTGAAGCGTCCGACCTGTGGTGGGAATCTCTAGGATTAGTTTTTTGAAGATAGCCAGGGTAAAGAATATTTTGGGCTCGAAAGACCATGGGTGATTACTTACGAAGTCCTATCATGGTCCCCGAGCACACTTGAACAGGGGGGTTGAGATAAAAAGAATACTTCGAGATTTGAAGGGGTAGTGGTTATGAGGACGTGTTTGTCTCCTGTAGGAGGACGACGTCGGGGAAGTGGCGATCCAGGAAGGTCGACAGCTGACTCCATTTAAAGTCGCTACGAACGCTCCTTGGATTGAGGGTGATGAAAGTTGTCTCCGCCATGTTGGTGACAGGTTTTTACTCTAGTCAAGTGGAACTGACACTTTCCAGAGACGTGGATCGAGATAGGGTTACCTCGTCTTCTCCGGTCGCGTCGAAGTACGCCTGCGCCTTCTTTAGAGTGGCAATAAGGCGTCGTGACTGTTGGTTAATTGCACGATCATTTTTCAAGACCGGAAGGGATGATTTCAGCATAAAAACCAGCCCGGTAATGTCGTTCGTAAAACGGCATGCAACCTTGAATGGCTGATCGTTGCCCTTCACGTCCGCTAAGAACTGTAGAAAAGCGCTAGTGGACAGCGTCTTTCCAGCCTCCCCACTGTCAGGTAGCTCCACCGCAGCCAGGGGCATGGTTGCCTCACCAGGAGACGCCCTTTCATCTTGACGTGGACGCTTCTTGGCCGGAGAGTTGCTCCTTGGTTTTTTCTTTGTCTTGACCTGAGTGTAAACCGGTTCATTCAGCACCGGTTCCAGCTGGTGTGGCGTCTCAGTGTTAAGGCTAAGATCTGCATCATTAGTTTCCATTGCATCCCGGGCACAAGCTGCGTCGGTCGCAACCGGAGCTGGGGGGTGAGTCTCGACTCCCTCGCGGAAACGAAACTTTCGACAGGCTGAAATCTATTCTTGACCAATCGGAACAATGTGGCGTGTGTTAAGTATTTTCCACAGTCTGCTAGCGGTGAATCGGTGAATCATTCAGGTGGCGGTGGGTATTGTCATTACAGCATTATCATTTGTTCTGATAAACATGTCAAACGGGCACGACGTTAACAATAAGTAAGCTAATACTTTATTACAACACATTATATTAGGTTCCATACATTATATAGACTAGGCTGTAGTTCTACGATACTAATGTAGGCCTATTAATGTAGGCCTAGGCTTATTGTAGATTGGTAATGGCCTAGACTGAAAGAGTTGGGCCTAGGCCTAGGCTAGGACTACACAACGTGATGAATTGACGTCACTTTCGTCTGTAGGATGTAATTCCGACAGCCAAATTGCAGATGGAATTACTGTTCACAGTCGAAAGTGACGTCAGAAGATCACGTGGTCTAAGTCTAGCCTAGGTCTAGGCCCAACTCGTTTAGTTTAGGCCATTGCTAGGCTACAATAAGCCTAGGCCTACATTAATAGGCCTACATTAGTAACGCAGTACTACAGCCTAGTCTATATAATGTATGGAACCTAATATAATGTGTTGTAATAAAGTATTAGCTTACTTATTGTAAACGTCGTGCCCGTTTGACATCTTTATCAGAACAAATGATAATGCTTTAATGACAATACCCACCGCCACCTGGATAATTCACTGATTCACCGCTAGCAGACTGTGGAAAATACTTAAAACACGCCACATGGTTCCGATTAGTCAAGAATAGATTTCAGCCTGTCGAAAGTTTCGTTTCCGCGAGGAAGTCGAGACTCGCCCCCCTGGTGGGAAAATCCCATCGCTTGGCGTCAAAGTGGTGGCCGAAGCACTCTCACCCAATTCCACAAGATTCTTTCTCTTGTTTTCGCCGCTAGCCGTTTGGCTTTCGGTCTCTACCGCAGACCTTTCCTTGGTACCGATGTTGGCAGTGCATGTTCTGGCAATATGTCCAGTTTGCCTGCACTTGAAGCATTTGACGTCATCAAAGCTGAGGAAGACACGGTTACGTTCTCCATCGTGTTCTACTACGATGGAGTCGGGAATATTGACGTTCTCAGCTTTGACGACAAAGATCTGTCGTCTAAAACTGAAGACGTGACCAATGTCAGCCTCCTTCAAGCCCACGGTAATGTATGCCATAGGTGACACAAGCCTAACAAGTTTTGTCAGCTCGGCCTCGACGGCGTGGTGCGGGATGTAGGGGCTAACATTGGACAGTACCAAACGCTCAGCGGGGGTGACCAGCCTGCGCGCAGACAAAAATTGGTCCTTGATCGATATACCTCCGTGGTCCAGCATGAAAGAGTCCACCAAGGCCTTGGATTTTAAGTAGCAGCACACACGGCCCTGCGACAACTTGGAGACAAAAGTTATGTTTTTGCCCCCAATGAGGTCTGCCAGGGACCACAAGTACTGCGAGATGGTGACATGATCGATGGAAGGGAACAGTATTGCCTGGTCCTTCTTGGGACACGGCGGACCAAAGGAGGGCCCAGACGGACCGTCGCGACCGCGACGCTGCTGGCCCGCCCCCAAGAGCAGGGCCTGCGCCATGGTTGGCTTGGTTACGCTAGGGGACGCAGCCCCCAGTGGAACGTTCGATGGGACCACCTGGGATGCGGGGATCGACGAGGCTGACGCCAACTTACTGTTGTGCGCTGGATGAACCAGCCACTACTGTACTCACAGCCTCGTCAGTGTTGGTCACTGTCGGGATGTCCGACAGTGAACGGCTGAGCTGTGGGCGTCTGTCCATCTTGGGGACAGCTAGGACGGTCACGGGGCGAATGGCTGGTTGAGCCAGCTCACTAACGTTTTTGGGGTCAGTACTGGGTGCCGCCAGTGCACTGAGGGCATCCACTACAGGGCCGATGGTAGTCGAGACCTTAAGCCCCCTGTGAACAGGGAGCACAGTCGGCCCGCGAGCACCCAAAAATATCAAATGTAACAACACCAAATGAAAGAGGAGAGAAAGTGAATGAGAATTGAAAACAATATATTGCAAAACGCACGACGAGAAACACACAGGCAGTTTTCCGTGCAGTCGCAGGGGGCGGATAGACTCAGCAAACGACTGAGCTGCCCCGCACAGCCACGCAACGAAAACAACACGGGAAATAACACAGGAAGCGGGAGCGATCGTGAAACACGTCCGCTCGCAACGAGGTCTGAAGTGTGTGTGTGTGTGTTTGCCACATTTTGTTCGTCGCGCACAGGTCAAACGGCTTGACGGATTTGGCTGAATGTTTCGGTCAACCCCCGTTACCACGTAACTCGATGCTGTGTACTTAACCAGCAGAAGTCGTCAAGATGCCAACCTACAAAAAATTAATTACTGAAAAAAATACCTAATTTTGTTCGTCGCGCACAGGCCAAACGGCTTGACGGATTAGGGAAGTAGATGATCATCAAACATCGCAGGAAGAAAATAAAATATGCAAACAAAACAAATGAATCGCATCTCTAATCAAAACTTAATGAATATGATATTCTTTGCCCCCTATTTTTCATACTAAATGAAGGACTAATATTTTTCTTTGCCCCCTTTGTTTTTCATACTAAATGAAGGACTAATATTTTTCTCTCCCACCATATCTGGGCAACCAAATGACACAAATTCAGACCTTACTATCAAAATCCATTCTTACAGGTGTCAAAAGACCCAACACTGCAAATGCAACACCATAAAAAGAGTCAGTGAAATAAAATATTTGGGAATTAAAAGTGACCAACACTTAAAATGGGATAAACACATAACCTATATAACAACTAAACTACGAAGTTCACTTTATAAATTCTATGCATTGAGAGACATTTTATCACGCGCCTTCCTAAAAGCTACATATTTTGCACTGACTCAATCCATTATACAATATGGAATCATAGTGTGGGGAGGAACTTTCTACACACATCTAGAAAAACTAGTAAGTAACTATGCAAAAAATCATTCTGAAGATAATATGGAGAAAAGACAGAATGTACCCAACTACTAAACTGTTTTTAGAATCAAAAGTACTTGGTGCGAGGAAACTATACTTAAAATGTGCAATGGAATACATGTTTTGTCACAAACAGGAATTCATGGAAATCTAGGGTTGCACGATGTCAATTGACCAGTCAATTGACCGGTCAATTGACTAGTCATTTTACCGGTCAAATAAAACTTGTGTGTGTCAATTTTGGTCAATTGACTGGTCAATTGACCATAACACAAAACATGCTTATAACATGCAGCTTAACTGCTGAATTTTGTATTGTATTGTATTGTATGTGATATTGAAACTGAAATAATAATAACAACAACAACAAGTGTATAAGAGGGCTGTGGAATGACCAACAAAAAATGTCAATCAATAGCACAGGACCTAATTCCCAAAATAGCCATGTTGCCGTGTTTTGTTCCGGACAAATATTGAATGTGCAGCAATCAAAGAAAGATACAACAATGGAGTTGCCTAGCAACACGTTGTTTGTCTGCGTGTTATGTCACAGTCCCCTCAATTGCGTCCTGTGATGTATATAAGCAATAATAATCGATTAAATATTACTCAATAATAATTTACGTTTAAAAATCAATAAATACTAAATATAAAACTGAAACAGAAGGCCTAAATACGCAAAATCATATTGTGTTTACTGGTGGCCAGCTGATCTGAATGAATACGCTGAATCGGAAACATGCGACATGTATTGTTAAATAAAATATTCTAATCGAAATGTAATCGATTAATCCGGCAACCCTAGTAAATGGAGGCCTACATATATTTTAATTTTACAGTCACAGGTGTATGGATTTTACTTTTTTGAAATTTTTGTATTTGACGGTCAAATGACCAAAATTGAATTTGACCGGTCAAATCCCATCCCTATAAGGAAATCACACATAATATCAACACAAAAAACAACCAAAAGAAGAATCTCAGTATCCCTAGGCCAAACTTAACCCTCGCGTAAAAACATACACTATTTCTCCGACCAAAAATCTACAATATCATCTCAAAAGAAATGAAGAGCACAAATTACTTCATAAAATTCAAACGTGAATTTAAAAAAATGGTTAGAAACCACCCCTTGCATACAAGTAGAAGCATACATGTCATTAAACCCAGAAAAGCAATAACTCCCATGACAGGAAAATCCTATTTTTGTTGCATTTCCAAATAAATTAATGTAGTAGTAGAGAAGTAGTAGTAATAATAATAATAATAATAGCCTAAGCATTAGTTTTAGCTCTAGACACTAGGTTTAAATATTTTTAGTTATCTTATTCTTGTTACATGTGAAAGCATGCACATGTGCATGTACGAAACTATTTTATAACATCCATATTTATAATGGCAAATACGCAAATGGTGCACATACACAAGCTACTAGCTTATATGTGCACCAAACTTGCCTAAATATAACACCATTTGGCTATATTATACAATACATTAAATGTTATTTATGCATGTACTCTTTTTCCTTGTTATACACACATTAACACTAAATTTTGTATGAAATAGCCGTTCACCTTTAGTATTTAGTAGTAATACTAATTGGATAACTACAAGAACTGTTCTGTACACACTACATTGGAATTATGTAAAATGTTTATATGTTGTAGTGTTTAATGTGTTGTGCAGATAGTTTTCGAGTTGGAAACATCTTCAACTCATACAAGAATTAAATTGTGCCTTTTTATAAATACATAAATGTGATCAATCATCCCAAATGTAATGATAATCACAATATTATGATAAGCCAATAAACTAGAAACTTTAAATAAATTAATTAAACTAATTACATAAGAAACATAATTACCTGGAACATAAAACCCAGGAACTTTGTATGGAGTTGTAAAATTTCTTAAAATATCTGTTCTATTATTATTTAATATTTGTTGTTTAATGAAGTAAACGACAACTATACGATCATGTGACTTCGGGGAGTGTTTGGAGGAAAGGGTCAATAGGACGTAAAGGAGAGAAAAAGGCAGGGGAGGACGTGGACTGCGTTTCGTCTGGCTTCTCCCCCTTGACCTGTCCGGCTAGGGTGGTCCAACTAGATGCATACGCTTCCGCCGGCATAGCTCTCGGGACCAGCAAGGCAAACAAACTTGCACTGGCTTCCTTATGGTGGGTTATCATGCTTTTACGTCGGACGTTGGCCAATTGTAGCCATTTACAACAATCACTGGCACCGCCCCCTCGACGTTCGTCGAGAATTCTATGGCTACTGTTGGCCAACGTCCAACGTTCGACGTAAGGGCATGAGGACGCACCATTAGATTTTAAAACTTTTCCTTAATATTATGGTTTCTCTCCTGCTGACTGTATATAAGATAGCATTGGTTGTCCATCAGTAGGCGTTTACCTGTACGCAGTAACTTGACCGCCAGTGGTCTATAGTTAAAGCACGTCCATAGTACTAATACTGCAAAGATGCAGACACATATCCTTCGAAGTTTACGATTCCGTCTTAGAGCAGTTTTAATCTTTGATACAATCATAATGCTCATATCTCTGTGAACGTTATTATTGTTTTAGCCCGTTGGGTTGGCTGTCTTCAAGATGTTTTAGGGTTAGAAATCTGAAAATAAATATCGTGTTAGATTAGTAACAATGCGTTAGGGTCCGTGTTGATTGACATTAGATCCTAAGAGCGAAGGATACCTCTACGTCAAAAACCGCAGAAAATTTTCATTTTTTAATCATATCTCAAGATTGAAACACAAAATCGAAAAGCTGAGTAATCATAGCGCTGTGGTTTGATAAGCCCTACAGACTGAATGATAAATGTACCTAACATTATAATCAGTATGACTGTGACATAGGCGCCGACTTGTTAACATTTCAGGGGGGGCTCAGAAAGGACTCGCATAAAAACTAGGGTTACCATATTTCAAAATTCATATTAATATTATTATAATTCATATTCATATTATTATAATTCATATTATCTATCGAGGAGAAAAAACATGGGTGGTTTGGGGGGCACGGGCCCCCAATAATAGCGCCGCAGGCAAAATTTAAAAAAATCAGGCTTTTAGAGCGCGTTCTGAGCGTTTCAGAAAAAAATACCGTACTGAATGCAATACCGAAATACTGTCGTTTTTGTAGTGCAAAAACCAAAAAACCACCAGCAAAATTTAGAACGATGACGAGAATTATTTAGTAATTAATTTTGGGGCTTAGGAAGTTGGGAGTAAGTAATTGGGATTCTACAAGATAATGCTTGCCTTCAATATCAGTTTTTTAAATACTTGAACCTAATTTGCTTTTGGATTTTGATACCTGAGAACGTTCTGGACTGCAAGTATCTGATATTTTAAGCTAGAAATCACAATATTTCTTAAATTAAAAATCAGAAAAACAATAACAAAAAATTTAATTTAAATTGAGGGAATTATGACCTGATGACTAAATCGTTTTTATTTATTTTTAATATTATTATAATGAACTTTTTCTTCGAACAAAAAAGTACAAACTTCAAATCTCAGGGGGGGCTCAGCCCCCCCTAGGATTTGTCAGGGGGGGCGCTAGACCTCAAGCCCCCCCGTAGTCGGCGCCTATGGACTGTGATATTTATTTCGCTAGTAATTTAATAAAATAAGAATCGCAGTCATACTGATTATAATGTTAGGTACATTTATCATTCAGTCTGTAGGGCTTATCAAACCACAGCGCTATGATTACTCAGCTTTTCGATTTTGTGTTTCAATCTTGAGATATAATTAAAACATGAACATTTTCTGCAGGTTTTGACGTAGTGGTATCCTTCGCTCTTAATGTCTCATGTTTTTGCAGCTTGGCTTATCGAGACGATAAGTGTGTTATGGGAATTTGGAGGAAAGGGACAAGTTGTTTTTTAAATGGGAGGAAAAGTGAAAAGGGACGATGTGGACTGCATTTCTGTGGCTTCTCCCCCTCCACCTGTCCGGCTAGGCTGGTCCAGACAGGAAAAATGACAATAATAATAATAATAATAAAAATAATAATAATAATAATAATAATAATAAAAGTAATAATAATAATAATAAAAATAATAATAATAATAATAATAATAATAATAATAAAAATAATAATAATAATAATAATAATAATAATAATAATAATAATAATAATAATAATAATAATAATAATAATAATAATAATAATAATAATAATAACCCCTAAAAGTCTACACGTTCCCAGTCGCTGCTGATAATATATCACATTTCAAAGGGAAAAAGCTGTAATCAACCAACAATTTTCACGGCATTGAGATCTACGAGTGATTAACTACAAGAAGACATAAAGGCAAGTACCAGTATCCATTACTTTGTATATAAATAGAAGTTTAATTTTGTAGGCTTACATTTTAGTCCAGGGCCTTGCTTGAGAAACATAGGAACAGTTGAATTTAGTGTTGATTTTGACAGATTGAAGCTGGATCTGGACACGTCAAGGTATTGTACTTATAATTTGATTCGATAATATTGTAACTAGATATATGTTTTACGGTTGTATGTAAGCACTTTTTATTTGTTTCCAGAATTAAGAAGATTTCGTCTTCAAAATCTGTGAAATTTGAAACTGTCATTCAACTCCAACTCAGCGCCTTGTAATTGCGTGTGTTATTTATTGACGGGGCACGGCCAAGTTGTGAGTGTAAAGAAAAGTGTGACATTAAGTGCTTTGATTTCTTTGAAAAACAATATTAACTTTCTGTGACAAAGAACTTAGTTTGACAGGACAATGAACATTTGACATTTAGTAAATAAACAAACAGATTATGGATGCTTCTGATGTATTATCGCAACAGACCACCAAATCTGGAAGAGTGAGGCAGCGTATCAAATGGACAGATAATATGAACATTTGTGTGATGCGCAACTACTATAGAATTACGTTATTAGAAACTAGATTAGTTGGATATCGACAAGAACTGCACCGAGCGTTTACACGTGAATACCCATTAGTAGATGTAACTGAACAAAGAGTAGCAGACCAAAGGAGAATAATTGTAAGTAATGGTATGCTACCATTTAATCTATTGAACGTTATAAGACATGAAGTAGAGGAAGAACTACAAATGGATCAAGAAAATGAAGAGGATTTGGCGAACGAGGAGCACATCATGGAAGCATCAAGAAACGATGACCATCTACGACAAGAATTAATGGAACAAGTAGATCTACCAGAAGTTCAGAACACACAAGTGGTACATCACCAACATCCACCTATAAATAAAATTGAACAAGAAGAGAATACAAGAGGGAACACACAAGAAATAGACGAGTTAAAGAACATATTACATTTAGCTTTTGAAAATGCTTTGTCAGAATTTGCACAAATAGAACCGAACAAGAGACCTAGAATTCCTCAACCTAAACAGTCTAAGCAAATGGACATAGTAATGAACGTAATGAACGCACATACATTGTTAGATTACGCGAAGAAAGAATTGTCGTTTGAGGAAGTGCATGCAGCAATATATTGTGGAGCCGTAGCAGTGGTCAGACAATTAGGATTAAAAATAAAGTTGGTACATTCTCAGAACATAAAAACAAATAAGACTCCAAAATGGGAACGAAGATTAGTCAAACGCATCAACGAGTTAAGGAGAGATATTGGGAGATATGAACAATTCAGGATGGGTAATAGATCTAAAAAGATATAACAATATTGCCAACACATATTTGAAAGGTTTAAAATCCATACTATACATGAAACACCGAACGAGGCTACAAACGAATATTTGGATACTCTAAAGCAAAAAGTAAGTGCATTAGCCAAAAGACTACGAAGATATAAAGAGTGTAGTGATAGAAAAGAACAAAACGAAATGTTTAAAGAAAAAGAAAAAGAATTCTATCAGAAAATTAACAATAAAGAAGAAATAGTAGGAAATGGTATACCATCGAAGACAGAGATTGAGCAGTTTTGGGGTGGGATATGGAGTAACCCATTAATGCATAATCACAATGCAACATGGATTCAAGATGAAATTGAGGCAATGAGTGATATCGAAGAAATTACATTTGATGGCATCAGTGTAAATGATATAAAATCAACGATACGAAATACTCATAATTGGAAAGCACCCGGTAACGATAACATTCAAAATTTTTGGTACAAGAAGTTTTCAAACATGCACACCCAGATTGCTAAATGTCTTAATGAATTTATATTAGGAGACAAGGATTTACCAGATTTCTTTACTGAAGGAATAACATTTCTTAAACCAAAAGATAATGACACCAAAAATCCAAGTAAATATTGACCAATTACATGCTTACCTACTATATACAAAATCTTGACATCGTGCATAACAAATAAAATATATAGTCACTGCGAAGAAAACAATATATTAGCTGAAGAACAAAAGGGATATCGTAAATTGTTGCAAGGGTGTAAGGAGCAATTAATTATCGATTCTGTTGTAATGAACCAAGCTTTCAACAAGAAGAGCAACATTCACGTTAGCTATATTGATTACAAGAAAGCGTATGATTCGTCACCACATTCGTGGCTAATACAGATACTGGAAATGTATAAAGTAAACCCATTGATAGTAAACTTTTTGCGGACAGCGATGTTGGAAAACAACATTAAAGTTAAACGTAGGCAAAGAGCAGATATGTACTGACCCAGTTAACATCCGACGAGGTATTTTTCAAGGTGACTCGTTTAGTGCGTTATGGTTTTGTCTTTCATTAAATCCATTATCTCATATACTAAACAAATCTACACATGGTTTCAAGATAAAGGACGGTAATACGGTTTGCCACACACTTTCACATCTATTCTACATGGACGATCTCAAGCTATATGCTTTATTTGCGACACACATGACGAATGTTCTTAACTCAACGTTAGAATTCAGTAGAGATATTTGTATGGATTTTGGAATTGATAAATGTAAGTCACTTCATGTCATCAAAGGAAAGATTACGAAATTAGAAGAGTTTGAAATTGACGAAGACAACCGGATTGGAGTAATGGACGAAGAAGACATATACAAATATCTAGGATTTGCGCAGGCTAAACGAATTGATCATAAACTGATGAAAAGTAAACTAATTTCTGCATACAAGAAACGAATAGGATCCATAGTAAAAACACAATTGAATGGTAAAAACAAGATCAAAGCAATTAACACTAATGCTATACCGGTACTTACATATTCATTTGGAATTATTAACTGGACACAGACAGAACTTCATGCCCTAGAAATTCTCACCCGCCAACATTCACCAAATACAGAAGTCATCACCCTAAGTCAGCAATAGAACGAGTGACTCTACCAAGAGAAAAGGGGGGAAGAGGCTTGATTGATTTAAACAATTTATATTATAAACAAATTGAAATTCTAAGAAAGTACTTTTATACAAAATGCCCACATTCACAACTGCATAGAGCTATAGTATCGGCAGACAAGTCGCTTTCTCCCCTCAATTTAAATGACGGAAATTTAAACTTGCTTCAAAAACTATATTCTGACACAGCAAAAGAGATCAGAATATCAGAAAAGACGTTACATAGCAGACATTATAAAGAACTTCTTAAGAATAGCGTCGATAGGGTAGCATCGAACAAATGGTTAACGTCCGGGGACATTTTCAGCGAAACAGAGGGATTTATGATCGCTATTCAAGATAAAGTAATCAAGACTAACAACTACAAAAAATACATACTGAAAGACGTCACAGTGGAAGATAAATGTAGAAAATGTAATATCAACGGCGAAACAATTGAACATATCGTATCTGGGTGCAAAATGCTTTGTCAAACAGATTATCTTCATAGGCATAACCAAGTTGCAAACATTATACATAAAAAATTAGCCATGAAGTATAAACTTATAAACACAACCACTGCGTATTACAAATACAAGCCTGAAAAGGTATTAGATAGTAAAGACTACAAATTATATTACGACCGGGCAGTTATAACAGACCAAACCATACATCACAATAGACCGGATATTATATTTATTGACAAGAAGAAACAAGAAACGATTTTAATTGATGTTGCCGTCCCTTTATGCCACAATGTAGAGACAACTTGGCGGGAAAAGATAAACAGATATAAGGAATTATCTATTGAAATAAAAAGGTTGTGGAAACAGAATAATGTAACTGTTATACCGTTAATTATATCAGCAAATGGCATTGTTCCACGTAAACTCCATGACAGTATTAAATTAATTGGTCTCCAACCGAACATATACATCGAGATGCAAAAAGCAATTATTTTGAACACGTAGGATAGTCCGAACATTTTTGAACTAAGAAGAATGAACACTTCAAGAAGTTCTCCATCCTGATGGTGGTTTTCGTGGTTTCCACCGTACAAAGAGTGAATGCTGGGATGAGTACAAATCGGCCACGACCGTACATAGCATCCACAGTTCGGTTTGGAAAAAATAATGTGGACTAGTGATAACATCGATTAACCGAAAACCGGTTTCGAACCGGTTTTGATAAAAACCGGTTTTGATTTTTAGATTTGTTTTGCTTTTTTGCGCGGCGTGTGCTTCACCCTCGCTAAGAGCCACGCCTCTGACGGGCGGGCGGGCGGGTTGTGGATTGCCTAACGACGTGTGTCCCGTAGTAACAAGGAACCACCTGTCGACTACTCAGATTTCGTCTTCTTTCCTGGGATTTCCTTGTTTGTGTGGACTAATTAGCAGCTGTATTATGCAGTAAAACCGCCTTTGTATGTTTCGCTTCTCTACGTTTCTTAGGTTAATGCGTTCCAAAAATCAGCCCGTCAGGGAAATTTTATCCAATATAGTACGTTTTATGTGTTCTCATAATCGGTTTTTCCGGCCAGCCAGTGAGCCGAATTCCAAGTTGTTATTGTTCAAGCGCGACCACGTTACTCATTCATCCCAGTTCTGCGAAACGCCCTCCACCCCTTTCCATCGCTCAACACAATGCAACCCAGCAGCCAGTGAGTGACTTGACCTTGACCAGCTGCATCTCGTTCCGCTTGGGAGGGGGGGGGGGGGGGTCTCTGAAAAGGTCGTTTTATCTACGATCTCGGCTGCCGGCACTGAGCTGGCACCTCGCTGATACAACCTTACGTAAATATGTTTATTTTTGGAGCGTTTTTTTTTTTTGAAAACCGGTTTAAAACCGGTTTTGAATTCGGTTACCCGGTTAGTAATTTTAGTAACCGATGTCATCACTAATGTGGATAATGATATATTAAGTAGTTCTAAGTAGATTTTAATAAGGTAAACACATGGAAATACTTGACATTTGTGTCCGTACAACATGTTTATGCCGGTTTTGACCGAGTTTGTATGTATTGCAACAATAAAATGATAATAATAATAATAATAATAAATAATAATAATAATAATAATAATAATAATAATAATAATAATAATAATAATAATAATAATAATAATAATAATTATGTTTATAATGATAATAATAAAAATGATGATAATAATAATAATTATTATTATTATTGTTAATATTTAATAATAAATAAGTTTTATAAAAATAACAATAATAAATATATTGAAAAACAAAACAAAATACTTACTAGGCCTATAAGAAACAGTTCTTGCTGTATTGAATTACCGCACTCATCCGTACAGTAAAACCCACTGTGGCCGCTCTGACAATGCCTTCTCGTACATTCAACTCTCTCAAGTGGTACAGTGACGGGGGAACAACACAAACGCATGTTTCATTTCCTCTGCTCCCATTGCCATGTACAAGTCTTGATAGTACAATACACAAAAACAATATAATTACAGCTTTGACTACCAATAGCTATTTTATACAATGAACATTTCCTAATAGGTGCGAAGTTGAAGGTCTATTGAAACATAAGTTAATGTAATTTATAGGTTGCACGTAGGTCACATCGTTACGCGTGGCGGCCACATTTGTATTCTAACTTTGACGTTACCATGCGGAGAAACAATTGAAGCCTGTTTTGGTAGAACACAGATGTCCCCAGTTCTTAATAAAATGAGCCCGTGTTTTTTAAATAAAATTGATGTATGTAGTTGTTCACGCCTACCTCCCTAGTTTGTAGTAAATTTCATATAAAGGTTTTAGTCACTGTTACGGTTGTTTACGTCACGTCCTTCTACGCCCTTTGCTCTTATCTCCTTTTCCCCTACCCCTTGTGACGTATGCATGTTTTCGGGTTTGAGCTGCTTGTGCAGTCAGACCAGTCTAATTTCATCTCTCCTACGTGCCTGTCATCTCGCCTTCGAACTGCTAGCGGACTCCGAATGTCGAGCTTTCAGAGAAAAGAGCGTTTTTAACGATGCAAGAAGCAAATCGTATAACATTTTGTCAACAAGTGTTTTCAGACTAATTCGACCATGCTGAACACGAAAATCTCTGTTGACACCTCGAAATCTGGACAGGAATCCCGGAATTCAAGATGGCGGCCAAGATGGCGTAGGTAATTTGATTCTATAACTACACACCATTTTACGAGCTGGACCATAATATATTTTAATACTAATTCGACCTTCCCGAATCCGAAAATCGTTGTTAGAATCTTCTGATCTTGACCGGAAACCCGTAAATCAAGATGGCGGCTAAGCTGGCGTATGTTTTACTTGTATGTCTCGCGCAACTTACTATAAAGACAATAATTTTAGACTAATTCGACCTTTCTGAGTCATAAAATCGATATTTAATCGTTCCAATCTTGATCTGAAATCCGTATTTCAAAATGGCGGCCAAGATGGCGTCAGTTCTTTGATTCTACTGGATCCTACTGTACGTCCCACACTGCTTATGAGCTAGACCAAAATATGTGTGTAGACTAATTCGACCTTGCTGAATCCAAAAATACTACTAAATCTAGACCGGAAACACAAAATTCAAGATGGCGTAAATTTTTTTTTTTAATGTATCGCACAACGTACTATTAAGACGATGGTTTGAAATTAATTCGACCTTGCTGAATCCGAAAATCGCTTTTAAATCCTTCAAATCTTGACCAAAAACCAGTAATTCAAGATACAACTAGAACGAAAATCAGGCTGATCTTGCCTGTTTCCTCTCCGAACAACTAATGATACATGACTTTGGTGACTTAGAAGTTATTGTGTCAGGAGGCTTTGATGATGAGCGTATGGTCAAGTCAAACAAGACTGAAAGAAATTTCAGTGGTCTATCCTCATCGCAAGAGAGGACTGATACTCGCGTCATCTTGCATGCCGTCCACAGTGACTTCGATAATGTCGTGGTGATGGTGAGGGACACTGACATTTGTCTTCTTCTTATCCATCACTTCAGCAAAATTATAAGTACAACCGTGTGGATGATGAGTGGTACGGCGAAGGACAGGAAGTACGTTCCAATTCACACTATTTGCTCCACTCTAACGGTGTACCAGATGAATAGCATTCTGTCCTTCCATGCACTTACGGGGTGCGATTCCACATCACATTTGGCGACCATCTCCAAAAAAGTAGCGTGGGCGTCCTTCACGACAGCTAAAGCATGCAACCTTTTAAATGGGCTTGGGCAGCTACCTCTTGAAGCTACTGTCGTCGAGAATGCAGAGACATTTCTGGTGCAACTTTACAAGGTAAATTAAATAAATTATGTGCTCAATAGAGGTATGTGACTGACAATTTCAAATAAAACTTAATTGGCCATGTTTTAATCAGGTCGATCCAGAAATAAAGACGGGTGACAGTGCAAGGCACCACTTGTTCGGTTCTGTCCGGAAACCTGAGGCACTGCCACCCACTAGTGATGCACTGCGCTATCACATCTTGAGGAGTCATTACCAAGTAAGTGGTATCTTTTCTATAATAATATCTAGTCGCATCACCTACAAGAAAAACAAATAAAAGCCCATGTATGTACATTTCAGGTTCGCGTTTGGGAGCACGCACATCAGCTATGTCCACCTCTTACCTCCTGGGTGTGGGTGGAAGTTGGAGAACGGTGCTCTGCTTCCATTATTAATTACGCTAGCACCCATCCCCAAAGCGTGCACTGATATTATATTTTGTGGATGCAAGACCCAGTGCGCAACCAGGACCTGTGGATGCCGGAAGTTTGAGTTGGTATGCACAAAAATCTGCAAATGCAGAGGACGATGCATCAATGTGAATGTTGATTAGACACACAGACGTTTTGGCTGTGATTGTTACGTGGTATTTATTATTTGTTACTAAAGTAACTATTCCGGCCACTTTAGACCCATCCCTTAAGATGTGCGAGATATTTAAAATTAAAAAGTTCCCATTTTGGCCGCCGTCTTGAATTCTGGGTAACCGTTCAAACTTTCGAGGTGTCAACACCGATTTTCGCATTCAGCAAGAGCGAATCAGCCTAAAAAACATGTGGACTACGTCGTAAGACGTGTCAGATATCGAAATACCGACGTCATCTTGGCCGCCCGAAATACCGACGTCATCTTGGCCGCCATCTTGAATTCTTGGTTTGCGGTACAGAATTCGAGGTGTTAAAAGCGATTTTCGTACTCAGCAAGGTCGAATTAGTCTATAAACATATGGTTTAGCTCGTAATTGTGCAAGATATGCAAAATCAAAACAACGACGCCATCTTGATCGCCATCTTGAATTACTGGTTTTCGGTCAGGGTTTTGAGGTAACAACAACAATTTGCGGATAAAGTCAAATTAGTCTAACGACATGGACTAATAAGTCAGGTGTGCGAAACATACAAAATAAAAAATACGAAGCTATCGTGGCCGCCATCTTGAATTCCGGCATTCTGGGCTTCCTTGCGTATGCGTATGCGTTTAGCTCATAATATCGATTTTATGACTCAGAAAGGTCAAATAAGTCTAAAATTATTGTCTTTATAGTAAGTTGCGCGAGACATACAAGTAAAACATACGCCAGCTTAGCCGCCATCTTGATTTACGGGTTTACGGTCCAGATAAGAAGATTCTAACAACGATTTTCGGATTCGGGAAGGTCGAATTAGTCTAAAAACATATTATGGTCCAGGTCGTAAATGGTGTGTAGTTATAGAATCAAATTACCTACGCCATCTTGGCCGCCATCTTGAATTCCGGGCTTCCTGTCCAGATTTCGAGATGTCAACAGAGATTTGCGTGTTCAGCATGGTCGAATTAGTTTAAAAACACTTGTTGACAAAATGTTATACGATTTGCTTCTTGCATCACTCAGGACGAGAAAGTGGCCTTGTCTTATAGTCTACGCGCTGCTGCTTGTGGTTCGAGCCTCTCTTGGGGAGTTTTTCTTACTCTTTCTTTCTTCTCCTTTCAACCCTGGGTTCTTTAATCTTTTCTTCACCTATCGAGCCAGGCAAACTACTAGTCTCTGCACTTCGGCATCACACTATTCTCCACCTCACTGCATTCTCGGTAAGTTCATTAAAAATATACAGTCCACTTTCAGTTCTAATTATACAATCTTTTCTCTTTGCTTCCCCGCGCTAACATTTTTTGGTCCTCCGTCGTCCGAATCTTCAGCCAGTTATTCCTCAGTCAAAGCTATCTTTATCATTTTCTCTCAGTGCATTATCGCATTCTACGTGTGAATCTTGGGTTCGATTCCAGTCAAGTCAGGAATTCTCTTTTCTTCAGCCTAATCTCGCGCATGATCATTCTCGTCTGTGTTTGATTGCATTTTCCCATATCCTCGTATGTCTCGGTTTTCTGCATTACCTTCAAGTTTACACATTTTTCGCAATTCACTTGTCACGACAGTCAATATCCTCAGTCTCTCCTCAGTTACGTCGTCCCGCGCGGACACGTCACTCTCATCCCTCGCGCTGCAACTCGTCATACAAGTGACGTATTAAACAATACACGTTGTTGTTTTGACAGTAAGTGAGCTCAACAACATTCAGCTGGGTTTACGTATAACACTGCTTGTGTTGACGGATTTCTCTCGTTTTTCCTTCATAATTTCTTGTGTTTTCCCCTCTGTTCATTATGGATGATCTTGTTTCTGAACAAGAAAAGCTTGTTGCTCAGCGCGAAGTCGTTTTTGCGTCTGTCCAACGTACGTACAAAGCCTTCGCTAACTTAGCACCTGACAACCTTCACTTAAATAGGCCTAGATTCGAGAAGTTGTCGACATTTGACTCGAGTTTTCAGCAGATACAATTGGCCATCGCGGCCATAAATTTCACAACTTACTGCTCCTGCTAAACCCGTCGAAGTTGACAAGGTGTTTGAAAGTTTTGAGACAGTTTTGTACGCAGCACAATCTCGTTTCCTTGCTGTTGTCAAATTAAGTGAAAATAGCGCTACACCGGCGGATGTGGCTACAGCTTCTCCTAAAAATTATATTAACCTACCAACAATCGATCTTCCCAATTTCTCGGGAGATATTTCGCAATGGACCGAATTTTATTCTTTTTCAAATCCCTAATTGACGGAAATGATTCACTCGACAACATACAAAAGTTTAATTACTTGAGAACTTCGTTGTCAGGCGCTGCTCTGACTACTATTTCCGGTTTTTAAATCTCCAATGAAAACTACCCTCTCGTCTTTCAGGCGCTGATATCCCGTTATCAGAATAAACGTTTACTGGCTAGTTTGTATGTGCAGCAACTGCTGGACTTCACACCTATGAAATCTGCGTCACATGCTAGCTTGCAAAGTTTTCTCAGCGTGCATCGTAACGCGATTGATGCATTGAAAGCATTAGAATAACCCGACCTAGGTGATTTTTTGTAACTCTCGTTGACCTTGGCTAAGCTCGACAGTTCAACTCGTAAAGCATTCGAGAACAAACAGTCCTCCCACACTACTCCTAATTACAGTTCGGTGATAGAATTTATCGAAGAACAGTCACGCACATTGGAATTATGTTCTGTAGGTAAACCTACTGCCAGTCCTACCAAGGTTTCTTCCGCTGTGAAGAAACTGAATTCATTTCTCGCTACTAAAGAAGCCAGCCCCTCTTTTGGCTCGGGACGTGAGCGCTCGGAACCCTCGGGCTCCGACGCCAACTCATCTTGCCCCGTGTGTAAATCTTGTCACACGCTTTATAAGTGTGAGACATTCCGCAAGCAATCCATTGACGACAAGTATCACACCTTGCGCCAATTGCGACGCTGTTTCAATTGTCTCGGTGCTCACATGAAGTCGCAGTGTAATTCAAAGAACGCCTGCTCCACCTGTGGAAGTAAGCATCATCACTCTTTTTTACACTCCACGAGTACTTCCTGGTACCAGGACAATTCTTATGGCAGTGTTCTCTTAGCTCGTGACGTCAATCCCTCTCATGACGTCAGCTCATCCTCTCAAGAAGCCGGTCCCTCGAATCGCGTTCTCTCCTGTCATCTCCAAGACACCACGCGCAGCCAACCTACTGTGCTGTTAGGCACCGCACGCGCTCTCATTCAAGATTCTAACGGACAATTTCAACCCTTTCGCGCGGTGCTGGATCCCGGCTCGCAAGTCTCTGCCATATCTCAGTCGCTGGTCAGGAAGCTGGGCCTAAAAGTTTAACCTACACACTTCGAGTTATCGGGGATAGGCCTTGCTGCTACTCAAGCACGTGGCACTCTCTCGCGCGGAAGAACCCCTCTTCAGTGTTCTCGCCGTCCGTCAAGTCCATTGGCATTTCAATCCTCCTTACGCTCCTAACTTCGGAGGCCTCTGGGAGGCGGTGGTAAAATCCGCGAAGTCTTTATTGTATCGTCTCATTGGAGACAGCTCCCTTACACATGAGGAATATGCCACCCTCTTTGCACGCATTGAAGCCGTGCTCAACAGCCGCCCTCTATGCGCCCCCTCCGCGGACCCCCTCGAAGGTGTCGACTACCTCAGCCCCGGGCACTTTCTGATAGGCGCTCCCTTGCTTGCTCCCCCCGAGCATCTCTCTGACCCTGACGTCTATGTCAGACCCCTTGCTCGTTGGCACCGTGTTCGGCAAATCCATCAATCGTTTTGGAACCGCTGGACCGCGGAGTACCTCAACACTTTAATGCAAAGGAACAAGTGGGTTCGTGGTAGTCCTAACCTCAAAGTATGAGATGTCGTATTCTCACTCTCGGCATCTACTTCCCCCCTTTCCTGGCCGATCGGGCGAGTGGAAGCTCTCTTTCCCGGTCGTGACGGTGTTTCCCGCGTCGCCTCTGTTCGTACGGCGTCCGGGGTTCACACTCGACCAGTCAACAAACTGGTCACGCTCCCCTCCACCTAGGTGCAAAGGAGCTTCTCGTATCGTTTCTTTTTTCTTTTTACTTGTTAGATCAGTTTCGGTTTGAGTTCTCGTTTCTTAGAAAAAATGATTTTCTTTCATTTTTTGGTGGGCGGTATGTTCACGCCTACCTCCCTAGTTTGTAGTAAATTTCATATATAGGTTTTAGTAACTTTTCCGGTTGTTTACGTCACGTCCTTCTACGCCCATTGCTCTTATCTCCTTTCCCATACCCCTTGTGACGTATGCATGTTTTCGGGTTTGAGCTGCTTGTGCAGTCAGACCAGTCTGATTTCATCTCTCGTACGTGCCTGTCATCTCGCCTTCGAACTGCTAGCGGACTCCGAGCGTCGAGCTCACCTATAGTCTACGCGCTGCTGCTTGTGGTTCGAGCCTCTCTTGGGTCGTTTTTCTTACTCTTTCTTTCTTCTCCTTTCAACCCTGGGTTCTTTAATCTTTTCTTTACCTATTGAGCCAGGCAAACTACTAGTCTCTGCACTTCGGCATCACACTATTCTCCACCTCACTGCATTCTCGGTAAGTTCATTCAAAATAATCAGTCCACTTTCAGTTCTAATTATACAATCTTTTCTCTTTGCTTCCCCGCGCTAACAGTAGTAATTTGTGATTTTTGTATTACTTACGAGGGTTACTTTTTAAATCATAATTAATGGTAATTTAATTAATTTGAATAGTATGCACCAATGATCTAAGATAGGTCTACATCAATTGTGTCGCAATCATGGCCGCTGTGACGTCACATTGTAACTAGGAAGAGAATGCTGAAGTTGAATAATAACTGACACAACAATTTTTCATTAAAAACATGAACGCCAAATGCGATATTACAATTTAGTTGTGTGCAATGCTATATAAGATAAATCAATTGATTTATTATTTGCGTTAAACGACGACGTCTCGACAACTGTACGACCACATTACGTCGGGGGGGGGGGGGGGGGGGGGGGGGGGGGGATTTGGAAAAGGGGCAAGTAGGAGGGCCGGGAGGAAAATGAAAAGGGGAGGAAATTACATAAAAGTTATAACTGTTTCATGATTTCCTGACTGCGATTGCGATCCCCATGCCGGAATGACGTTGCAGTACCCGGCGTAGAAGTGAATAGGGTTAACTGATACAACAGTACCTATTATGAGCAGTCTCTACCCATAAACATTACACAATTATGTGGAAAAAAAGGATGTGAAACGTGTACCTACATTTAAAGAAATGTCACACTCACAGGCAAATGTATGTGATTTTTTAAAAAGGAGATCAAGGATAAATAGGGCGAGTGTGAGTTCATTCAACATATCAAATAGAAATTGATTTACACACTTTTTAGACAAAAACATTAATTTATATAAAATATATTTGCATGTAGGCATACAATTTAATTAAATACTTGTTATACTATTTTTTGTCTTTTTAGTAACTTAGTCATAGTATTACGTTAGTAGGTAGGCCTACATTGTTATTTCGGAAGCTGTCGATTAACAGAAAAAAATGTGGATGGCAAACATAAAAATAAACACAGTGTATAGTTGTTTGAATATCATAATTTCAGTAAATTGCAAACTTCAATCAAATAAAGCGAACTATTAGGGTTCTTTGAGAGTATTTTCTTTAAAAGTGGCATCTTTAAACAAAGATAAACCACAGACATTCATAAATTGATAACAAACAAAAAATACATTATAAAGAACAATCTAAAAAAAAACATTGCGTACAATTCTAGGTAGTAAAATCATTATATAAAATTACAAAAACACATTGGATGATTTTGTTAAACAGATCAAATTGTTGAAAACTGTAAATGAACAATGTTTGTGACTTTCGAATTATTACTCTCATTACCTCAGCACCTCCCCCTCCCTCTCTACCCCCCCCCCCCCCCCTCACAACAACGGTTATTCTTATCGATCGGCCGGGCAATGTTGAAGTCCAACACCTCCCCCTCCCTCTCTACACCCCCTCCCTCTCAACAACGGTCGTTCTCATCGCTCGGGCGGGAAATGTTGAAGTCCAACACCTCCCCCTCCCCTCTCCCCCCCCCCTCTCAACAACGGTCGTTCTCATCGCTCGGGCGGGCAATGTTGAAGTCCAACACCTCCCCCTCCCTCTCTACCCCCCCCCCCCCCCTCTCAACAACGGTCGTTCTCATCGCTCGGGCGGGAAATGTTGAAGTGCAACACCTCCCCCTCCCCTCTCCCCCCCCCCTCTCAACAACGGTCGTTCTCATCGCTCGGGCGGGCAATGTTGAAGTCCAACACCTCCCCCTCCCTCTCTACCCCCCCCCCCCTCTCAACAACGGTCGTTCTCATCGCTCGGGCGGGAAATGTTGAAGTCCAACACCTCCCCCTCCCTCTCTACCCCCCCCCCCCTCTCAACAACGGTCGTTCTCATCGCTCGGCCGGGCAATGTTGAAGTCCAACACCTCCCCCTCCCCTCTCCCCCCCCCCCTCTCAACAACGGTCGTTCTCATCGCTCGGGCGGGCAATGTTGAAGTCCAACACCTCCCCCTCCCCTCTCCCCCCCCCCCCTCTCAACAACGGTCGTTCTCATCGCTCGGGCGGGAAATGTTGAAGTCCAACACCTCCCCCTCCCTCTCTACCCCCCCCCCCCTCTCAACAACGGTCGTTCTCATCGCTCGGCCGGGCAATGTTGAAGTCCAACACCTCCCCCTCCCTCTCTACCCCCCCCCCCCCCTCTCAACAACGGTCGTTCTCATCGCTCGGCCGGGCAATGTTGAAGTCCAACACCTCCCCCTCCCTCTCTACCCCCCCCCCCCCCCTCTCAACAACGGTCGTTCTCATCGCTCGGCCGGGCAATGTTGAAGTCCAACACCTCCCCCTCCCTCTCTACCCCCCCCCCCCCTCTCAACAACGGTCGTTCTCATCGCTCGGCCGGGCAATGTTGAAGTCCAACACCTCCCCCTCCCTCTCTACCCCCCCCCCCTCCTCTCAACAACGGTCGTTCTCATCGCTCGGCCGGGAAATGTTGAAGTCTAACACCTCCCCCTCCCTCTCTACCCCCCCCCCTCTCAACAACGGTCGTTCTCATCGTTTGGCCGGGCAATGTTGAAGTCCAATACCTCCCCCTTCCTCTCTACCCCCCCCCCCCCCCCTCTCAACAACGGTCGTTCTCATCGTTTGGCCGGGCAATGTTGAAGTCCAATACCTCCCCCTCCCTCTCTACCCCCCCCTCCATCTCAACAACGGTCGTTCTCATCGCTCGGCCGGGCAATGTTGAAGTCCAACACCTCCCCCTCCCTCTCTACCCCCCCCCACTCTCTCAACAACGGTCGTTCTCATCGCTCGGCCGGGCAATGTTGAAGTCCAACACCTCCCCCTCCCTCTCTACCACCCCCCCCCTCAACAACGGTCGTTCTCATCGCTCGGGCGGGCAATGTTGAAGTCCAACACCACCCCCTCCCCTCTCCCCCCCCCCCCCTCTCAACAACGGTCGTTCTCATCGCTCGGGCGGGCAATGTTGAAGTCCAAAACCTCCCCCTTCCTCTCTACCCCCCCCCCCCCCCCCCTCTCAACAACGGTCTTTCTCATCGCTCGGCCGGGCAATGTTGAAGTCCAACACCTCCCCTTTCCTCTCTACCCCCCCCCCCCTCTCAACAACGGTCGTTCTCATCGCTCGGGCGGGCAATGTTGAAGTCCAAAACCTCCCCCTTCCTCTCTACCCCCCCCCCCCCTCTCAACAACGGTCGTTCTCATCGCTCGGCCGGGCAATGTTGAAGTCCAACACCTCCCCCTCCCTCTCTACCCCCCCCTCCATCTCAACAACGGTCGTTCTCATCGCTCGGCCGGGCAATGTTGAAGTCCAACACCTCCCCCTCCCTCTCTACCCCCCCTCCATCTCAACAACGGTCGTTCTCATCGCTCGGCCGGGCAATGTTGAAGTCCAACACCTCCCCCTCCCCTCTCCCCCCCCCCCATCTCAACAACGGTCGTTCTCATCGCTCGGCCGGGCAATGTTGAAGTCTAACACCTCCCCCTCCCTCTCTACCCCCCTCCATCTCAACAACGGTGTTTCTCATCGCTCGGCCGGGCAATGTTGAAGTCCAACACCTCCCCCTCCATCTCTACCCCCCCCCTTCTCAACAACGGTCGTTCTCATCGCTCGGCCGGGCAATGTTGAAGTCCAACACCTCCCCCTTCCTCTCTACCCCCCCCCCCACTCTCTCAACAACGGTCGTTCTCATCGCTCGGCCGGGCAATGTTGAAGTCCAACACCTCCCCCTCCCTCTCTACCCCCCCCCCCCCCCTCTCAACAACGGTCTTTCTCATCGCTCGGGCGGGAAATGTTGAAGTCCAACACCTCCCCCTTCATCTCTCCCCCCCCCCCCCTCTCAACAACGGTCGTTCTCATCGCTCGGCCGGGCAATGTTGAAGTCCAACACCTCCCCCTCCCTCTCTACCCCCCCTCCATCTCAACAACGGTCGTTCTCATCGCTCGGCCGGGCAATGTTGAAGTCCAACACCTCCCCCCTCCCTCTCTACCCCCCCCTCCATCTCAACAACGGTCGTTCTCATCGCTCGGCCGGGCAATGTTGAAGTCCAACACCTCCCCCTCCCCTCTCCCCCCCCCCCCATCTCAACAACGGTCGTTCTCATCGCTCGGCCGGGCAATGTTGAAGTCTAACACCTCCCCCTCCCTCTCTACCCCCTCCATCTCAACAACGGTGTTTCTCATCGCTCGGCCGGGCAATGTTGAAGTCCAACACCTCCCCCTCCATCTCTACCCCCCCCTTCTCAACAACGGTCGTTCTCATCGCTCGGCCGGGCAATGTTGAAGTGCAACACCTCCCCCGTCCCTCTCTACCCCTCCCCTCTCAACAACGGTCGTTCTCATCGCTCGGGCGGGCAATGTTGAAGTCCAACACCACCCCCCTCCCCTCTCCCCCCCCCCCCCCTCTTAACAACGGTCGTTCTCATCGCTCGGGCGGGCAATGTTGAAGTCCAACACCTCCCCCTTCCTCTCTACCCCCCCCCCCCCCCCCCTCTCAACAACGGTCTTTCTCATCGCTCGGGCGGGAAATGTTGAAGTCCAACACCTCCCCTTTCCTCTCTACCCCCCCCCCCCCCTCTCAACAACGGTCGTTCTCATCGCTTGGGCCGGGCAATGTTGAAGTCCAACACCTCCCCCTCCCTCTCTACCCCCCCCCCATCTCAACAACGGTCGTTCTCATCGCTCGGCCGGGCAATGCTGAAGTCCAACACCTCCCCCTCCCTCTCTACCCCCCCCCCCCTCTCAACCACGGTCTTTCTCATCGCTCGGCCGGGCAATGTTGAAGTCCAACACCTCCCCCTCCCTCTTTACCCCCCCCCCTCTCAACAACGGTCGTTCTCATCGCTTGGCCGGGCAATGTTGAAGTGCAACATTCCCCCTCCCTCTCTACCCCCCCCACCCTCTCAACAACGGTCGTTCTCATCGCTCGGCCGGGCAATGTTGAAGTGCAACACCTCCCCCTCCCTCCCTACCCCCCCCCCCCCCCCTCTCAACAACGGTCGTTCTCATCGCTCGGCCGGGCAATGTTAAAGACCAACACCTCCCCCTCCATCTCTACCCCCCCCTCCATCTCAACAACGGTCGTTCTCATCGCTCGGCCGGGCAATGTTGAAGTCCAACACCTCCCCCTCCCTCTCTACCCCCCCCCCTCCCCTCTCAACAACGGTCGTTCTCATCGCTCGGCCGGGCAATGTTAAAGTCCAACACCTCGCCGGCCGTCAGGAATCTCACTTTCAAGTCAGACGCGTCCCCCCGTGACGCGTCTCCGCCTGACGATGGCGAACCCGACGACGCCGAAAGCGACGAGGAGTAGCGCGATGCCGCCGACGATGCCGATCACCATTGATGCGTCGGTCTTCGCGGTTCCCATGGTCGCCTGCTGCGTCTTCGGCCACGGTATCACTGTAAAACACACAACATTCGAGTTGACGGGATTCAAACGATGACTGCTTTTATTTTTTTATTTATTCATTTATTTATTCATGTAAATTTTATTTAATTTCTTGAAATTATATTTAATTAATTTACTATTTAATAGGTATATATATATATATATATATATATATATATATATATATATATATATATATATATATATATATACCAAAATATATATATATAAATATAAATATTTAATATCTATCCTATTCAGTTAAGTTTTACTTGGAAGAGAATCAGAAGGAAATGTCCTCCCCCCACAACCCCCTCTGTCCGCAAAGCTCTCGGTAAGACCAAAGCACGCAAACGTGCCCCCCACGATAAGGAAGCCGCAAGCCCCGCGGACAGAAAATTATCACGCAAACATCATTTGCGACTTCACCTGAAATTCCTTTTGGCTGAGTGATAAGTTCCTTCTTGAGTACTTAACTCGCCTCGGCGTCGATAGACTTTTCCCCATTGTAGCCCAGAGAGAACATCATCCTATTCCTCGTAGTCGTTCCTTACGTGGTGAATGGCTGTTCTGTCCCCAACGTAGCCCAGAGAGAACATCATCCTATTCCTCGTAGTCGTTCCTTACGTGGTGAATGGCTGTTCTGTCCCCAACGTAGCCCAGAGAGAACATCATCCTATTCCTCGAAGTCGTTCCTTACGTGGTGAATGGCTGTTCTGTCCCCAACGTAGCCCAGAGAGAACATCATCCTATTCCTCGTAGTCGTTCCTTACGTGGTGAATGGCTGTTCTGTCCCCAACGTAGCCCAGAGAGAACATCATCCTATTCCTCGTAGTCGTTCCTTACGTGGTGAATGGCTGTTCTGTCCCCAACGTAGCCCAGAGAGAACATCATCCTATTCCTCGTAGTCGTTCCTTACGTGGTGAATGGCTGTTCTGTCCCCAACGTAGCCCAGAGAGAACATCATCCTATTCCTCGTAGTCGTTCCCTACGTGGTGAATGGCTGTTCTGTCCCCAACGTAGCCCAGAGAGAACATCATCCTATTCCTCGTAGTCGTTCCCTACGTGGTGAATGGCTGTTCTGTCGCCGACGTCGACCTCGTGGTCCTCTTTGGAACAAACTGCTTCTTTACCGGATAGAAGAACCGTCTTCCAGGGATGGTAGTGGTGGTAGGTTTCTCAGGGATTGGATCTGTCCTCGTCATCCGTTGTTTTACAACAACCTCCTGTATTGTATGCTGCCCTGTTCAGTAGTAACAACTACAACCTGTTTTACCGGTATTTTCATCAATCAAACTTGTCGGTTTTTGAGTAGTGATTTGTGAAGGAGAAGGATTATTTTCAATGATGGTATCCATCGTGGTTTTTGTCGTCAAGTTTAATGTGTGTGTGTTGTACGTCTTGTATCAGTTGGCACTATTGGAACTATGGTAATGGTGGGCTGTAAAAGTTGATCATTTTTGTCTAAATTTGTCGTGATTGCTGATAGCGTGGAATCAGACTTGTATAGAGAGATTCACTCCGCTTCGCTCCGCTTCGGCCTTCGCTCTGCTCATCTAATTATGTTGTATGTGCTTATCATTGTATACTTAGCCTAGTTTATTATCTTATATTATTCAATAACTATCTAGATTTAAGCTTATTTAAGGACAATGTTGACGATTCCTGATGTATATATATATATATATACATTCTATTCTATTCTATTCTATGTATATGTCGATTGGATGAAATAAAAAATGATAATACATGAACAAATTTCCGAGTGAGGCAAAAATGTGTTGATCGAAAATTTATTTTTTACTTTTTAGTGCATTTAAATAAAAGCGTTATTTTTTAAATTTTTTTTTTTCTTGTAATATTATTTTATACTTTTTAGTCTTAAAGAACCTTGCAATCGAATTTGTGCTCACTGGACGTGTCCGAATTTAGAAGACTTCATTATTATATTTCATTATATTAAACAATCACTTCCTACCGTGATAGATAACAGCAGCTGTTCCACTAGCACCAACTCCATCCGATCAACTGTGAGGTCGAACCACGCGAAGGGCGTATGCGTACATGGTGAATGACTCACCGCACGGGGTTGTACCATACTTACAAGTGGAGCGTGTTGACTTGCTTCATAGAAACATATCCGATGCTTTCGTCACGGATATTTGAGTCCCGAACAACCAGCGGTAATTCCGATGCCTGCATCTGGTTGGCCCATCCTCACTAGCTGTGTGTAATCTCCCATATGAAGCTAATTGTTTAATTAATTAATTAAGATGGATTACTTGATTAATTAGTGAATCTGATAATTGATTCATAGATTGTCATTTAAAAAATACGACTGTGTGAAAAATTCAGCTCGATTGGACGTTTGGAAGTGGGTGAAATATCGATTCCAATATACAACGCTGATTAATTAATCATTATGGATAAATTGACTATTTAGTAAATATGACAATTAATTCTTGTATTTTCATTAAGAATACGTATGTGTGAAACATTTCAGCTTGACCGGACATTTAAAAGTAGGTGAAATATCGATTATAAGATTCCATCCAGACAAACAGACAGACACATGAAGCTAATATAAGCGTTGTAAAATACAATACAGTTACTGGAGCTCAGGCAGCAGCAACAGCAGTTGATACAGAAGACAAATATATCTTTACTACCCACTGTTTATGTTGGCGAGTGTATAACTGCGCACAAGTACTTCCAAACGCAAGTTCTGATCTGGTATCTGACTAAAGGCAGCAACATGAACTGAAGTAATTTCTTAAGTAGTACAGCAATTCCTCCTTAATTAAAATTGCAAGGGACTCAAAAACCCCAGTTTGAATTACAAAAACTAGATCTAAACCTTACGCTGGGACTTCATCAGTACTTTCATTGTTTTGTTTATAACTTAGGGATGACGAAACCCGATTTTTTACGACCCGGGTAATAAGTACCCTACTAAGTAAAACATTTAAATTTAAAAAAGATATTTTTTTTATTCAAAAATTAAATTAAATTAAATTAAAAATTTCCATCGGGATGTCTAATTAGCCGAAAAATAGTAATATATGGCTCACTTGTCATGAATCAGAATCACGTAGAAACGTAGAAACACTTCGTAGCTAGGTATACAACTGTGAAAGAACTTATACATCGCGTGTGGGCAACTTAGTATTTGGCGTTCGTTTATTACCTTTTAATTACAGATAAAAAAAATAAAAAAGAGGGGGGTTTCGGGTAATGGAACACACACTCGTACCCGGTTGGGTCAGGTGGGTAACGGTTATCCGTCATCGACCCTGATATAAATTTGAATTAACAGAGTTTGAATTAAAGCGGGTACTGTGTAGAATATACCATAATCACTCACGTAGACTTTCACGGCCCGGGTCATTGATATACCATATTATTGATGAACCATAATCATCGTGTAGCATGGCAACATCACAAAATGAAATACACGATAGGAAGGTTAGGAAGACAAACGAAGGGATTCAGAATAGACCAAAACAACGAGGGTACATTTTAAAAATATTTTAATTACCGGTAGTCATTAGTTGTTTTAGTCAAGACAAACCGAAAAGTGAAATCCCTTGATTAACATTATTTATAAACATCAGACGGGTTCAGTGGAAAACAGTCAATAAATGCTGAAGTATGATTTGAGACAATAGGAACAGAACTGCAGCCTCAACCTCAGCTGAAACCTCGTATGTCCGCCGCTGGAAATATTCCAGAGTTGTATAATATAATGTCTGGAAATTATCCTGAAAGACATTTCAAATTTCTCTTTTAAATATTTAGTAAAGAGGTAAATAAATATTGTACAGTGCACTTTACTGCCTAGATTACTAAAGCTGCGTAACAGGCTCAGTGCGTTGGTACTCGTTGCAAGCGTACTGGCGATCTTTCAAACAACTCGGGTGACGGCCAGCCGCTACATTCCGAAACCTGACAACGCATCGTGCAGCATGCCACGGCGTCACATTTTGTCACGTGTTTCGGAAAGCGTCAAACGAAAAAACTGAGAGAAAATTCGCGCATAAATATAAAACGAAATGAAGAAAGTAATATTATTATTATTCTAATCATACTCTAAGAATAATAAAAAGCGAAAATAAAGATAGTAAATTTCTACATGGCCTGTTTTAAATATTGGTCAAATTTCCTGTTTCCTGTAGTGTTTGTAGTGTTAATAAAAGCAGTGCACTGTTGTACATTACTGTGTACATTTAAATGTATTAAGAGTACACCTGCAGTATACACCAGAGCGTGGCTATGGTGTTACTGAGTGGGTAGACTCTAAATGTGAATTTATTTATTGTATTTATTTATTTACTTAGTGAGTTAGAGAATGAGCCCAGAATGAAGCTCACATTGGCTGCCTGTGAATGAGGTTGAAGCCTGTTTTTTTAAGTACAGACTTGAGAATTTGGCGTTAAAAGATGCGTGTTGGTAACGTATATCACAGTTGCTAAAATTAGTTTTTAAATATTAGAATATGTTAGTTATAAAATTGTTCAAGTTAGAAAAGGGAAAGAAAATCTATGCCGAGAGTTACTTTAGGGAATGTAAAGCTCGGTTTACATAAATGACAGTGATTAGTGACTGTGGGCTGAGTTCAGCAATGGGTTTTACCCCTGACTATCGGCTACTGGCTACTGACTAATGACTAACCACTCCTTCATCAATCTTAATCAATCTCCGAGTCAAATGTATAGTCGTTCCTCACGTGCTTCTCAACTCAGCCTTTCCTCAGCAGCATTTACATGTGGACTGCTCTGTGATTGGTGGTTGGGCATATCTGAGGAAATGCTGAGTTGAGGAGCATGTGAGGAACGACTATGCATTTGTCACAGCAGGCAGTATTCTCACTCACAGCCAGTGAAAGGAGCCTTTCTTTGTTGGTTTTGAAATACCACGGGGAATAGTCAATAACCACTACAGTCATTTGTGCAAATCCGGTTTAAGAATGATGGGTACGTTGACGTCAAAAACCACACCAAATTGTCATGTTTTAATTATATCTCAAGAATGCACCTCAGAAATGGAAAATCTGAGTAATAAGCGGGCTGTGGTTTGGTAAGACCAACAGACTGGATGATAAATGTATTCAACATTATGGTCAGTATGAATGTGATTTTATTTCATTAAATTACTAATTAAATAAGTATCACAGTCATACTGATAATGATGTTAGATACATTTATTATTCAGTCTGTAGGGCTTACCAAACCACAGCCCGCTTATTACTCAGATTTTCGATTTTGAGGTGCATTCTTGAGATATAATTAAAACATGACAATTTGCTGCGGTTTTTGAAGTAAACGTACCCATCATTAAAACCTAAAGAAATATAAGCATATCTACTGCACAGATTACCTCCAGATTCAACATGGTCTACTTGGAAAGCACCAATATATCGATCGAATAAGTATCAGATCACCAATAGTGGCACTTACAGTCTGTGGGAGTGAAGAACAAAATACCTCATGCAGTTTTACTGATTATTGAGTGAATCGGCAAATAATCGGTCCACCAATTATTTCGTAAAATATCGCCGATTATGATTGCGTGATTTCAAATCTCTCCATGATCCTGGATCCACCTCCATAATCCACCTCCATGATCCATCTCCATGATCTATCTCCATGATAGACTTCTTGATCGACTTCTTGATGACTTCAATTTAAAGTTTTATAAATGGCCGCGGTGATCCAACAACACTCGTGATTTCGTCAAAAATTAATTAATTTTCCGTTTCGGCGTTTTGTCGAAGAACTGGGATTAGTTAGTTGTCGAATTATTATGTACGATGTCTAATACTTCATGGTGAATTTAATCTATGCTACAACTTAAATTTAAAAATGTTTACAATCAGGTCATAATTTAGACAGAAATCGTAATCGGATCAGTGTTTCTAGTCATCGGAATCGGTAATCGGATCGGCAAATTTTATGAATGAACCCATCCCTACAAGAGATGTTCAAGTCTTATCCCTTACCACTGACATGAAGGATGGGAATAAAGAGTCCTGTCTGTCTCTACTGGAACTAGACATTGCAACTTGAAAACGCATGGTGGCATAATAAACCTAAAATGTGGACACATGAAATGAAGAAGAAGAAGTTACTTGTTAAAACCTAAGGGAATGTGGTTTCCAGAGTTATAGACTTGACTGCAGAAAGATTTACTGACTAAGAATCGGAAATCTTAAACATTAACAAAAGTTGCACGGTTGTCTCCAGATGCCTAGATCAAACACCACTGGGATAATAAGAGCAAGGGGCGAGGCAATACGAGTAGAGGTTGACTGTGCCCAAAGTGAATTGTACAGTCAGTCTAATTCTTATTATTTAGCAAGCTGCCACCACCGCCCATCTGGTGGACTTGATCTATTCATTAATGAGCTAAGAACGGATCAACAAAACGAGAGGCGTGCGGATCTTGGCCCATATTATGGACCTATTTGCAATCTATATTCTGGATAATTCCATGCATAATATTAAAATACCTTTATTTTATCCAATATTCAATCAAGGAATGTTGTATGTAAAAAACAATCAATACAGATGTACTTTATCCTATATTCTAACGTGTCAAGACATATTCACCTGACACAATATTCAATAATAGAGAAATATTACTTTGCCAACACTCACCCTTGATACAGAAGTGTCTCTGCTAAACGTGACGGCCAGACCCGACTCGAGTGATAGAGAGAGACTCCCGAGCCGTTCTACGGGAACATAGTCCTACTCCGTGTGATAAGTCTCTTCTTTACCTCATATATCTAAATGCCAAATATAGAACCATTTATCCCGTGATTGTCAGTATAGATCCCAACCAAACCAGGGTGATCTTGAAACAAGTAGCACCTCTGTCGACCATAGGTCACTCCGGTAGGTGTCCCGTGACCCCATGATGGACATTGCGCATCGTGTGACAACACATTACGGGCTAATATTTTATTTATTATTGACCACGATGCCGCCAAACCGGCGCCTCACGACAGAACTGTAATCTTTAAAACCCAATCAATTACTTAGCAATTAGAAACTCAAGAAATGTACTTTTAGCTAAATTAATCTTTTGTTTCTTATTGACACCGACCAATCGAGCTTTTAGTCAACAATAATAATACTGATTAATAATAAATAGCACAGATAATGAATAGACTAGATCAGTTTTCAAAAAATTTGTCTCCTCGATATTGGGGTACCGGGTTGTTAAAAGCTGCCAACAAGGTTATTCTTACTCAGGAGAATACCCTGCATTCGAAAACCATTGTTGGCAGTTTTTTGTTTGAGTATTTGAACCCCAAACATCTTAAACACCCCGTAAAAATCAATTTTTACGGAATTATCTCTAATAATTCATTAGTCCGGAGAAAATTATACTAACATTTATCTTTAAAACTTTGTTAGTAGAAAAATGTACTGTTAAGAATTTTGCTATTTCAGATTTTCAATTTTCATCGAAACTGAATAAGAAAATGGCTCTATGACACAAAATATTCAGTTTTTGCTGAGCAGCAATGAAATGTTTCACTTTATTGCAAGTAAGCGGTACATAATGGAGATATTATTTTTTCCCGAAAATATCATCGACAATCCATAAATAGTGTACAATCATCATATTTAGTCTAAATAATTTAGATATTGTGTAGTAATTGAAACAAGGTGGCAAAGTGTAATAATCCTAGGGGCAGCAGAGCGAAGCGGAGTCTCTACTTGAATGTACATCCGTGGGCTTCTTGATGAAGCAAGTATGGGAGTAGGCTCAATCGCTTTCTTTTAGCTTATAGAATAATAAATTTGATAGTGCCCGGCTCTAATGCTAGACATTCACGAGCTGTACGCAAAAAATAAAATGGCCGCCACTGCAAGTGTTTTCCCATTTATCTCCATAATGCAAAGTTTTATGACAACATTGAATAAGACAAGAATTATTTCTCTAAAAATTCTACACAAACATGATATTCACGTATGTTTGTAGAATTTAATACTCTCGTAGAACCTTAATTTTTTGCATGTTAATCTGTACTCAAATGTACATATTTTGGCTCCAGTGGGCTTCTCAATGAATGAAGAATGAAATATGTGAGTGGGCTAGGTCTCTTCCTTTAAGTATATGTAATAATAATTTTGATAGTGCTTGGCTCAAATTTTAGGCATTCACGAGCTGTACGTAAAAAAAAAAAATGGTCGCCACTGCAAGTGTTTTTCCCATTTATCTCCATAATGCAAAGTTTCATGACAAAATTGAATATGACAAGAATTATTTCTCTTGAAATTCTACACAAACATGATATTCACGTACGTTTGTATAATTTAATACTCACGTAGAACTTTAATTTCTTGCATGTTAATCTGTACTAAAATGTACATATTTTGGCTCCAATGGGCTTCTCAATGAATGAAGAATGAAATATGTGAGTGGGCTAGGTCTCTTCCTTTAAGTATATGTAATAATAATTTTGATAGTGCTTGTCTCAAATTTTAGGCATTCACGAGCTGTACGTAAAAAACAAAATGGTCGCCACTGCAAGTGTTTTTCCCATTATCTGCATAATGCTAAGTTTCATGACAAAATAGAATGTGTCAAGAATTATTCCTCTTAGAATTCTACACAAATATAATATTCACGTATTTTAATAGAACTAAATTGTTACGTAGAACATTCATTTCTTGCATGTCAATCTGTGCTCAAATGTACAAACTTTTGCTCCAGTGGGCTTCTCATTGAAGGAAGAGTGAACTATGTGGGTGGGCTAAAAACTTTTTATTTATTTTGGTTTAACGACGTAATCGACAACGAAGATCATATGACGTCGGGTGTATTTGGAGGAAAGTGTCAAGAAGGACGTAGCAGTCCCTGGGCAGGTGGGCGGGCTCAATTTCTTCTTTTACTTTTTGCCTGGGAATATTACAAATATGCTTTATTTAACAATTTGCTTAGAGTGTGACGAATCCAATGGTGGAAGACATTGATAACTAAATTAATCAATCTCGCTCTCAGGGGTAACCAAATTACCGAGATTGTTAAAAATTATTGCAAACCGTGGTCTATTTTTTATGAAACGGAGTACTTATCAACATTTATTTTGTTTTTAAATTTGTTCTGTTAACACTCTTAACCTTACGAGTTAATAACAGTTAGCTTTATGGCTCTATACCTAGAATCAATAACAAGGTACATTAGAGACAGTGCGTACGCAAAATTCTGACAATGTTTAACTTTGGGGCGTTGCGACGCCACAATCCCTTCCGATATTGACATATTCCATACCAAATAATGAAATAAGATATACATTGATTTCAAAAGTTAAAAACCATTAATCCATTTTCAAAAATATAGCTCTCAGGGGTAACCAAAGTCTTAATATTGTTAGAATTCTCGCTGAGGATGTCTATTTGTTTTACGAAACGGAGTATTTATCAATATTTCTTTTGTTTTTATTTTGTAAATGTATACAATCATAACCATTCGAGTTAATAATAGTGATTTTCATGGCTCTACCTAGAAGCAATAATAAGCTAGAGTTATTTAATTGACAGAAGTGCGTACGTGACATTTAGGCATTGTTTGGCCTTGGGGCGTTGCAACGCCACTAACCCTTCCGATATTGAAATGTTTCATACTAAATAATGAATGTATAGATTTCAACGGGTAAAGACAGATTGATCTAATTTCATAAATGTGGCTCTCAGGGGTAACCAAAGTCTTGAGATTGTTACAATTCTCGTTACGGAGGTCTATTTTTTATGAAACGGAGTACTTATCAATGTTTTTTATTGTTTATAATTTTTTCTATAAACAAACTTTACATTTGAAATTTAATAGTGACTAACTCTATGGATCTACCTGAAAGCAAGCACAAGCTAGAGTTATTGATTTGACACAATATCTGCATAAGTGAAATTCAGACATCGTCTGACTTTGAGGTGGCACACCCGCCACTTTTCCTTCCGATATTGAAATGTGCTATACCAAATAATGTATCTGAAAGTATGACTAACTTAGGTGTATTGAATTTATAACGAAATTTGTAAGTTTGGCTCTCAGGGCTAACCAAACAAGTGCGATTGTTACAATTCTTGCTACCGTGGTCTATTTTATCCTGTAACGGACTATTATCAAATTGCGTTTTTATTTTTTATATTTATCATAAACAAACTAACATTACTAGTTACTACTAGTTAATTTCATGGCTCTATCTATAATAAATACAAAGTAATAGGCATTTATATAGACAGATGTGCACACATGAAATTCAGACACCTGAATTTGAGGCGCCGCGACGCAATTTTCCCTTCCGATATTGAAAAAGTGCCATACTATACAATATTCTCGCGAGTATAGGTAATCCAACGGTGTACGGCACGTTTATTCATGAGCAATTTTTACCCTCTGGCTCAAAGTCTAGTAGTTGCATAAATAATATGCACTTTTTTTCTTGTTGGACCCTCGTTTTACACCCTGATATTAACTTTATCCATTTTTTAAAATAATCAATTGCATTAGTTAATCTTTGCTGAGTAAATAAACAATTTGATTTGGTTTTTAGTGTTAAAATAGTGGTTTCTGTGATTTTTTTTCTTCTGCACGGCAAAAACTAACCCTTAATACGATTTAAGGGTATAAAAGTGAAAATGGCGATTGCCAACAATGTTATTCGGATTCAGCGTTTAAAAATCTATTAGGATCACTTTGTTGGCAGCTTTTAACACGCGTCGTCCGGGTCGTCGTCGTCCGGGGGGGCCCTCAAAGCTGAAAAATTATTAAAACTAGTCTAGTCTAGAACAGCTAGTTCAGGATAATAAACTTTCAAGTTATTCTTTTTGGGCAAAATATTAATAATGATAGAAAATTGATATCGGCTCCGATAATCAAATTTTTGCTGGACTCGTGATAGTAAATTGGTACGAGCACTTAAATGAATTCTTCAAAAATATATACACATTTTTTAACAACCCAGTAAAATAAACTGTGCAGATAACGAAGACCTGGTCGGGATGACGCACTTTTTCGGTATGCTCTCTTTGCGCAACAAATCTCCGAAACGTATGACCTGCGGACTAATCGCCAGCGTTCACTTCCGAGCGATGTCCTGGTTCTCTCGGTACCAGTTGACGGTCCGCTTGATCCCCTCGGCGATGGGAAGGAACCGGTAGTCAGGCTGCAGTTCCCTCAGCTTGGCGTTACTCGCCGTCTTCCTGTACTGGCCGTCCGGCTGGCTGGTGTCGAACTCTATAGCGCCGTGGAAGTCAAATGCCCGGGCGATGTCACGAGCGATGTCGGCGATGGAAGTCTCAGCCTCCTCGTCCACTGGGGGGGCAGAGCGGACCCAATTTAGTCGGCCTCCAAATTTGTTTTAATAAAAAAAAAAAAAATGTAATTAAATTAAAAATATCAGGCGGATTGTCTAATTGCCCGCCTAACGTCTAATTAGCCGACAAAGAAACATACAAAATACGTGCCTCATTTTCCGTGGATCAGAAAGACACGTACCTAGCCGAATCAAGGTAGGCTTTTATGTGAAGAAACAGACCCATTTATAGTTGTCCCAAGATTACTTTATACTTGCTTTCGTCACATCCGGGGCAGGCGTAGCCAACCAGCGAACCGCCCGAGACACATCCGGGCCAATACCGATCGCTGATTGGCTACGAACCAGTCGCCTGTGACGAAAGCATGTGTAAGGTAGTCTTGGGACAACTATATTCCATGTGATTAACCTAGGATTTGACGTTCGTTTAAGTTCGTAAATTACCAACAGAAATAGAAAATTAAATCAAATAAAAACAAATAAAAAACGGTGTTTCCGGATAATGGAACACGTACCCTCCGTACCCGGTCGGGTTGGGGGGGGGGGTTAACGGGTACCCATCGTCATCCTTATTCGAAATATTTTGATTTTAATTGGGCTTAGTATAATATATGCAGAGGTGTGTTGCTAAAAGAGAAGTACCGGAACGCACTATGTACACGAACACATGTTTATAATGGGCAGAATTTGTCAAATTCAAAATACAATGTAAATAGCTTCAAAATGGGAAAGCGTCTACAAAAGTAGAAAATGCCCCATCTATTATCGGCCTATTGTTGCTATACATTGGAAAGGTCTACTTGATCTCCGCCTAGCGGAGGCTCGTCAAACTTTCAAGTTAGGTCGTTGCAAGGGAACCAGACCCACCGTTTTGTCGATCACTACAAAAAAAGCTTTTATAAATAATTTTTCACTGTAGATCATGTAAACTAATACTTAAAACACATAAATGAGACATTTTGATCGAATGAAATGAATGACAGTCTTCAAATAGTGTGATGATAAAATGTTCTTTTTGGCCAAAGTAATTTTGACATCGTAAGTTATCTTGAATGTTTCTCCCATTTGAATAACTTGCTTATTAACATTGTTACTGGACTGCGAAAACTTAACTTGCGAGTTCGACGAGCCTCCGCTGGGCGGAGATCAAGTTGACCTTAACTGGCTGTAAGTATGAATAAGTAAAGTAGTGGAGTAGAGATGTCTAAAATTAGTGCAAAGAGTGAAACAAACGTAAAAATTTGCACATTGACTAATTTGAGTATGCTGAATCCAAAAATTGATGGCCCCGAACTGAACTAATTACTGTTGACGACTTATTAATTCAAATTAATTTATTAATTAAATTGAGCTATTCTCGACTTAATGAAATCAATATAGTCAATTGAGGTATTAAATGAAAGAACATCATACATGCTATATTGTTGGTTCCATTAAAGTAAAATTTTATCAACAGTAATTAAGTTTATTGAGCAATTAATAAAAAAAACTTAGTTTTAAACAAAACGTGATAAAAAGATGTCAATATACCTCAACTATCACTTTTATAGTTAAAACACATTTATACCAACAGGAAGTAACTTTTATAGCAGTCATATCTAAAGTTTTGATTAATTACATTCTGAATCAATCAAACAATATAAAAATTGTGTTCTAAAACATAGCATGTGACATATCAAACTCTATGATTTGTACTCTGCAATATGTGGGGGTGAATATTACACATTTAAAAAAATATTTAATTTACAAAATAATAACATAACTAAATTATCAATTAGAATATATAAAATACATACAACTATCCTGAAGCATATCATGTTTGGTTTCAAAGTGAAGCATTTTTCATTCCTAGGAAGATGGTAATACACACACACATATATATATATATGTCAATAAAATTAATAATTGCGGGTTATTCCGCCACGTCCTACCTCCATATTGTGCCGACGTTTCAGGAACCTTATGGATCCTATCCTCAGGGCGTCGAACTCTCAACTGATGTCTCCCGCGCTCGCTGATAGTGAAACTGCGCGCGCCAATGTCACCCCATGTCGTTACTTGTCGGTAGTTCCTTGTTCGAGCTTCGCTCTCGAACGCGTCATCACTCGTCGTGTATCCGCGCGATATTCAGTTTCCGGCGTCGTCTCAACTAATGTTATAGAGTTTTTTGAGTTTTTTGAGCCAGCAAAAACACGAGTGGGGCATTTTTTGTCAATTAACGGTCCCCACGAATCACTTAATTTGTAGAGACTTAGTTCATCATCCGCGTTTCAAATTGACACTGTTTTTACGCACCTCAATAGCTTCTCTAATTAGTCGTGGCATTAGTCGTGTTTCATGTTTGAGGAGTTGGCTACTATCAATATCAATACCATGTTCCGCGTTGTTTAGGTTATCCACCGTGTGTTTGGCCAGAGCTGACAAATGAACTTCACCACGCTTGCAGTTACCCTTGTGGTCTCTAATCCTTTTAGTCACTGCTCTCCCAGTCTGACCAATGTAAACAGCCCCACACCCAGTGTTGTAAAGTAACTGAGTAAAAGTAATTGAGTAAAAGTAATTAATTACTTTTTGAGTAACTGAGTTACTACTTTAATTACTTTTATTTCAATGTAACTGTAACTGTAACTCAATTACTTTTATAAGTAATTATACTCAGTTTTCAGTTACTTTTTAGAGTTACTTTTCTTAAGCACGCTCTTTCTGTAGTGGTACAAAATTTAAAAAATACCGCTTTGTATCAACCTAAAAAACAAACAAAAACGAATTTTTTTGTGTGTCATATGATGGAACTACATTTTTCTACGATTTCGTATTGCCCGCTAAGGACAGGCCAGCTGATAATTCTAGGCGCCAACCGACGTAGCGGCTCAGCACCGCAGGGTTAACAAACATGACAACAATAAATTAATACAACCAGTGGCGTATCCAGGAATTGGGAAAGGGGGGGGGGGGTTCAACCCATATTATAGATAGTGGAGCCGAAACATAATTGGGGTTCCGGGGGGGGGGGGGGGGGGGCTTGCCCGAAAAAATTCTCGTCAAGGTCATTTTAGTGCAAATGATTACTCAGTTTCTGGCAACACATTTTTTCCTTAGCACCGCTAATAAAAGGAACCTCAATCAATAATTTGCATATTTTTCGTATTGCTTTTGCTTTTAATTACAACAATATACAATAATTATAAAGTAAAACATCTAACTGTCTATTGAAATAGGCCTACTGTCTTTTGATACTGTCTATTGAAATACTGTCTATTGAAATGTAAACGGTCATTTTCCATGTTTCCTTTGCAAAAGGGGGGGGGGGATTTGTCCCCCCCCCCTCCCCCCCCCCCGTGTATACGCCACTGAATACAACTGCCAGCTGTAACGAAAATTGTAATGCTTGGATAATTCCCGTAGATTTTGTTAGTTAGTGCCCGCAGAGTCTTAGATGTTAATATAAAAAATCACCAGAAGATTGAACAGTCGATTGTATTGATTTTAGTTTTATTCATTATGTGGAAATATTTCTGTGTCACTCTGTTGTGTTGGCGTTCTGGCGAAAACCAAGGCGCTAACCGCCAGGCGACAAGTAGGCACAGTACTTCACACTTCTTACCGAGTCGCTCGCACCGAGCAGTGCATGGTGTTTTCATGCTCTTGTAAATTATGATAGATTACTTCCATTGTATTGGTGTTTCCAATACTTTATTTTCAAAATTATGTTGCTCGTCTGGTGGGGCTTTTATAAGAAAATTAAAATTAAATATTCTAATATACTTTCATATTTTTTTCATCAGAACTTAAAACGTAAACGGTAAAGTGTTCCTTAGTAGAAGTAGACATGTAGTTGTTAGTAATGAAGTACCATTATAACTATAAGCCTGAATAAATATATAATTAGCAAAAACAAACAGTTTTGCGTGCCATTATTGCGTGCCATTATTTCCAGTAAAAAAATATTTTTTATTTGTAATGCTGTCAGTTATTGCATTTTCAAGAAATTTCATGATGTAACTTAAAAAGTAACTCAGTTACTTCATAAAGTAACTGTAACTGTAACTCAGTTACTTAAGGGAAAAAGTAACTGTAACTGTAACTGAATTACTTTCCCAAGCAACTGTAACTGTAACTGAATTACTTTCTAAAAAAAACTTTTACAACACTGCCCACACTTGCACGGTATCTGATAAACACCCGAAGACTCAAGGGGTGGCACAGGGTCCTTTACTGAACGGAACAAGCTTTGTATTTTGTTTATGGGTTTTAAAACCGGTTTAACATTAAACTGTGCAAGTAAGCGGGCAATACGATCCGTTGTTTTTTCAACATAAGGCAGATAAGAAGTAGATTGGCTGTTAGTTCCAGGTTTTTCCCGTTCTGTGTTTTGCCTGTTGGTATGAATTGGACGGTTAAAACCTTTAGTGACAGTCTTTCTTTTATATCCATTCTCACAAAGGATATTAGTCAACAAACCACTTTCCGTCGGCAAGCTTTCCTGGTCAGACACCCTCACAGCTCTGTTAAACAAAGAGTTAATTATAGAGTATTTCTGGGATAGTGGGTGAAAAAAGAAAGACTGTCACTAAAGGTTTTAACCGTCTAATTCATACCAACAGGCAAAACACTGAACGGGAAAAACCTGGAACTAACAGCCAATCTACTGCTTATCTGCCTTATGTTGAAAAAACAACGGATCGTATTGCCCGCTTACTTGCACAGTTTAATGTTAAAACGGTTTTAAAACCAATAAACAAAGTACAAAGTTTGTTCCGTTCAGTAAAGGACCCTGTGCCACCCCTTGAGTCTTCGGGTGTTTATCAGATACGGTGCAGGTGTGGGGCTGTTTACATTGGTCAGACTGGGAGAGCAGTGACTAAAAGGATTAGAGACCACAAGGGTAACTGCAAGCGTGGTGAAGTTCATTTGTCAGCTCTGGCCAAACACACGGTGGATAACCTAAACAACGCGGAACATGGTATTGATTTTGATAGTAGCCAACTCCTCAAACATGAAACACGACTGATGCCACGACTAATTAGAGAAGCTATTGAGGTGCGTAAAAACAGTGCCAATTTGAACGCGGATGATGAACTAAGTCTCTACAAATTAAGTGATTCGTGGGGACCGTTAATTGACAAAAAATGCCCCACTCGTGTTTTTGCTGGCTCAAAAAACTCAAAAAACTCTATAACATTAGTTGAGACGACGCCGGAAACTGAATATCGCGCGGATACATGACGAGTGATGACGCGTTCGAGAGCGAAGCTCGAACAAGGAACTACCGACAAGTAACGACATGGGGTGACATTGGCGCGCGCAGTTTCACTATCAGCGAGCGCGGGAGACATCAGTTGAGAGTTCGACGCCCTGAGGATAGGATCCATAAGGTTCCTGAAACGTCGGCACAATATGGAGGTAGGACGTGGCGGAATAACCCGCAATTATTTTAATTTTATTGACATAAATCTTGGCCACGAAAGCTTTAGTCTTTTAATATATATATATATATATATATATATATATAGTAGTAGGTTTTCGGGTTGCTGTCCACGTTACTTGCTCTTTAGAGACTGGTTGCTGGCCCAGAAATGGGCCATTGTCAATGTCTCGACGTTTCGACAAAATCGCATTTGCCATCTTCAGGAAGATTCGTTGGTTTCCGAAGCTGAGAAAAACCACGCTTCGGAAACCAACGAATCTTCCTGAAGATGGCAAATGCGATTTTGTCGAAACGTCGAGACATTGACAATGGCCCATTTCTGGGCCAGCAACCAGTCTCTAAAGAGCAAGTAACGTGGACAGCAACCCGAAAACCTACTACTACATCTTCTTCAGTCCGCGAAAACCTACAGAATAACATATATATATATATATATCTATAGGAATATTTTTCAAGAACACTCTTGACGTGGTTGTTATGTGAAATCCAGAAATTAAAAAACCAACCCCGACTGGGAATCTGGGACTGGGTTTTTTAATTTCTTGATTTCACATAACAACCACGTCAAGAGTGTTCTTGAAAAATATTCATATGGATAACTCTACGATCAAGCTTACGTCACGCTACGCATTAAAAATATGTGTGGCTGGTCAACTCAAGTGTAACCCAAGCGTTGCAGTGTTGTTCCACCGCCACAATCTATCTTAATGCACTACATCCAGTCATTGAATTACCGGTCCCGGTGGTCTAGGGATTATGGCGCCCACCCGGCAAGTGGGAGACCTGGGTTCGATTCCCAGTCGGGGTTGGTTTTTTAATTTCTTGATTTCACACACATATATATATATATATATATATATATATATATATATATATATATATACATATACATATACATATATATATACATATATATATATATATGCATCTCGATGTGCATCTCGAGCTTCGAAGCCGCGAACTCGATCGCGGCTTCGAAGCTCGAGATGCACATCGTCGAGTGAGGGCCTCTGAAGATGGGAGATGTGACTTCCCCGAAACGTCAGGAAGGGAAGGGTAAGTCAGTGCCTCCTTCGTTTGTACATTATTCGCGGCAACAATCCCCAGAAAGTTGCAACAGGTACATATTTCTATATGTGTATATATTTATTTATTTGTTCTATTAATTGTATATTATATTGTTTATATATTAGTGTTAATAGTTCCCCATTAACAGCAAAATAAAAAGTATTCTCTAATGGCAAGTTGTAATTCTTTCTTACGTTGCGCGATGTTTTACACGTTTGTCACTGTCCACCACAGATACACAGGTGGGAGCACAGTAAAGACGCTTTCACGCAAGAGCATTTAGGTCCAAAGTGAATCTTGTAACCACATCTGACAAGTTCTCGACATTGTGCTAATACCTGCATGTAGAAAACAGTGTATGATTATACGAACATTGTACATCTGTATTTCCTACACCATTTAAACCAATACCAATATTTACTTCTGGAAGAACAGTCTACATTTGGTTGTAATCTGATTCTGTAATTCGCCAGCCCCAGTCAGTTGGTTCTGGATGTATGGCAGATGAACTAAGCATTGGCCCTAAACGTGTCCTGCTTGGTAAGCAGCTCGCTTTTCATGGTCCTTGAGGGTTGCTTGAGTTGGAGGTATATTCTCTAAGCTTCTATTCTTCGAAGTGAATTGCAATCATTCACTGATTGTATTGATGAGCTGCAGTCATACATTACAACAGACTGCAGTGGCGAGGCGTGATATTCTAAAGTAGGCATGCACTAAAGATAAAGTGACCATATCTTGAAGTTAACAAACCGGGACAAAGTTAGACCGCACATACCGGGGTCTGGGGCAAAGCCCCAGCCGCCGGAGGCGAAAATTTTTTCAAGGTACATATGCGTCAAATGCCCCAAAAACAGCTTCCTGACATGATTCATGAAAATAGTTGTAGTGGGATATATGGGTTCGGCAGATTAGAGTATTTATGCAACTTCTGGCAAAATGGCAATCATTGTTATTGAAAATGAATGTAATTTTAATGGAAATTAAAAAAATATGTTATTTGTATAATGTACAGCCAATGAACTTTTATACACGTTATCTTTACAATGAAATAATACATGCATGCAAGTCAGGGGATCGAACCGGTTCGAACCGAAAACCGAAAACCGGAAAAAACCGTTATTTTTCCCGAACCGAAAACCGAACCGAAAACCGTTATGAAAAAGTGGTAAAACCGTAAACCGAAACGAAAACCGATATTTTGGGTTTCGGTTATCGGTTTATTTCGGTTATTTTCGGTACAAGCCTCTGTATATAAAAATCTCAAAATTGCAATATAAATAAAAATATAAAACAAAAAATGCAAAGGGAAAAATTATTTTTGGAAGGTCTGCGATTTGTTTCACTGGGATTTGGGAGGTCTTCCTTTGAAAGGTTGGTGATGACAATACTCGATGGATGGCTAAGTTCCTTTTATATTTGCAATAATAGGAACGGGAAGTATACACAATGGTAACAACCTTCGGCACCATGATAGTTGTTTGACATATTGTTAACAATTAGAAGATGTGTTCGGCGAAGAACACAAAACGCACCGACAGAAGATTTTGGTTTCCACTTTCCTGGAAGTTATAAATCAAGAACCTTGGAGACGAATATGCCTACATAAATATTATGTTGAGTCTTGACCGTTGACACTTATCAGATAATTACAGGTTTAAGACGAGACTCCGCTGTCGGAACAGGTGCAAACCCCACCCTCGAACATAAAACAAACTTTTGTGGCAAATAACCATGCACTGTTACTTTTATGTCAGTCGCGTTTCAGCTTCCGTTTCGTAGATATGGGTAGGAAAAAAGAATATGTATTTCGTAACTTTTTAAATTTAACGCAACCACAAATGAGTCGTCGTGCCAGATACAGGACTGCAACGTGATCATGAAGGTAAGAGATTCGATAATACAGTATTACAAAAAAAATAGTGATTTTTTGTATGCTATTTCCTCACTTTTAAAATGTCAAATACGAACATTGCTGAACCGGTTCGAACCGGTTTAAACCGGTTCGAACCGAACCGTTATTTTTTATTTGCTCGAACCGAACCGAAAACCGAACCGAAATGATTCTCCCGAACCAAAAACCGAACCGAAATTAAATATTTTCGGTTCGATCCCCTGATGCAAGTAAATAATTGAATACTTTAATATAAATCACTTGTTGGATACGCCACTGTAGGGGTTTGACACGTTATTATGGCTGCCAAAGGTAAACTATAATTTAACTTATTTTATTCATTCTACAGACAAACTAGTTACCCATTAAAATTATTAATTCTTCTCCTTTTCGTTTGATTAATGGTTGGGCTATAACATGTTAATACACTTAAATGGGTAGTTTTCAAATAGTACATAACGCATTTTGCACACGCATCCATAAGCTGTGTCCAACAATTGTACAATAGTCTCTTTACTATAGTAAACAACAACACGACAAGCTATGAACGCAATATTTACTGTGACACTGACATGTCTCTAGTAGTCTTTGAATTCATTGCGTAGCCGGCAACACACTAGCCGCTTTCGTTTACCTCGCCAGGGTAACACGTCCGATCAGTAATGTCACGTGACTTTACTTCACCGGGTCAGAGTTTTCAACCCGAGTAAACGAAAGCGTTTCGGAGTAGGGTTGCTTTGCAAATGGATGCCGTGCGCTTGCATAGCTAAACCTAACCTTCAAATTGTTTTGAATTTTTTGTTATGCCTGATGTACTTACTTTCTGCGCGCAATTCATTAATAGCCTACTCAAAAACACGATTTTGCGTCCAAATATCCACATGCATCATCCACAGCCACTTTAACACCACCATCAAAATCATAACATTTTGTATTTTCCGCCTAAACCTAACTTACCCTGCTCCCGAGGCAGGTCACTTTTTTGGTGATCGGGTCAGAAAACCGGGTTACCCTGGCATAGTTGCCGAACGCACCAGAGTAACCTGCTACTGATCGGGTTTGGTTTGCGGACTGACAGATGGCTCTGGAGGCCAAGTCTTGAAACCTTGCGAATCAAGTCGCAATGCGAATCAACTCACTGTTTCCAAACCGCATGCGACTTGACTTCTACTAATGTCGTAGTCTTGAAATTAGGCTTGCGCCTGAAGTCGCTTGCGAGATCAAAACTTTGCGGGTTACTGACTTTTTGCGTTATCAAACTCCGCCCACAACAACTCAATAAATGACCAATGACAAAGCGCGTTACAACTTGCATCTTTCGATCCATCCAATAGTCGAGCGTGTACAAACATATGTTCTCTAACCATTCTAACCTCTAACCTCCTCCTCGGCCTCGGGAGAGAAGTTAGTATGAAATGTTAGGTCTAGGGCATGTCTAGGCCTTTAAGCCTTGTGGGTCTTTTCACGTAGAAGATAGGCCCGCCTAGAGAAAGCACATTTTCTATGTAGGATCTAGGCGTAGGCTGCGTAGGCCTAGGCCTAGCTAGACCATGCAAGGATCCGAGTACCGGTAGGCCCTCTTTTATTTCTCTATGGGTAGGCCTATGTTTCATGATTGGAGTGCCTCACACACACACACATTTTCTATGTAGGATCTAGGCCTATGCAAGGATCCGAGTAGGTAGGCCTATGTTTCATGATTGGAGTGCCTCATACACACATTTTCTATGTAGGATCTAGGCGTAGGCCTAGGCCTAGCTAGGCTATGCAAGGATCCGAGTAGGCCTATGTTTCATGATTGGAGCCTGAAATATTTAATACATTTCGTGTCAGATAACGCATTTAATGGATTAATAACGGTGCGGAAACGTTCTTGTATGTTGTTTTCTGCTATTTCGGCCTCTTCAAGTTCGGCAATCGCATTTATTATTGCAACATCCTCCATCTTGCTCCACCTCAAGTCGCAAATAACTGACAACTCGCAACGTTATAGCTCGTGGTTTGAAACGTAAAAAAACTTGCGAGTAAAGTCACCGCCCGTTTCACAAATTTGTCTCAAGACTACCGTTTTGATGTTTTTCTTGCGACTTGCGGGAATTTGCGACTTGAAACGGGTGGTGAGTTGAAACGTGAGTTTCAAGACTTGGCCTCCTGGTGAGGTAAACGTAAGCGGCTACTGGCGTGCGCGCGAAACACCAAACGCAGCACAGGGATGTGGATAAAAAGCAGCAGGAACGCAGCTTTTGAGCCCAGTTTAATACTGCGTAGGTTCTTAGGTCGAGCTCTCGGAAATAGTGTTCCCGAACCCCTTTTCTGCCCAATCCCTGTGTTCTATGCATGCAATGATCGTAGCCGCCCGGCTACGTTCGGTTCGTTCGACGTTCAGCCTGTAACTTGCAATGACATGAGCGGTCGGCGCTATTTGAAGGAGGCAACTCGCTCCCGCTGCAGACCGCGTACTCAGACATAATTTGAATAAGTTTTCACAAAACTAAGGGAATATGTATGATAATATTATATTCTTTAAAATGTAAAGGCATGCACTGCATGCGTTGCATGTGCCGACCCCTCGCCACTGCAACAGAGTGTTTAAGAACTGAAAACTGCGCATCAGAAACTTACACTGGAGCATTTGATAGTGGCATCCTCGAAATGTGACCATACATCCATCATGGTTTTCTAACCTTTCCCGGAGAATGACGACACTGTGTCGCATCCACTGAATGCGCGCCAAAATGGCATGGCAGAACATTTAGCTACTCCCAAACTTGGGGCCTACTCATGGCCTGATAAGTAGCGTCTATGCTTACCAACGCCAAATTCAATTCAAAGTTCATCCTCATTAAATTGGGGATAGACGTGCAGTGTGATAATGACCACGTTCGAATCTACGGTGCTTATCATGATGTTTTGATGATTAAACAAACTTGAATGTTTTGCATTCAACAAAAGACGGTCATCAGCTTCTTCGTGAGTACACGGATCAATTGTTGTATCAATAGAGTCGTTGCTTGAAATCACATGTAAGCTTATTCCAACAGTGCACACAAGAGTGATGTGCTCACGAGTATCAACTCACACCAGTCGATGCGATAAGAAGTTAAAAAAATCCGCTTAATTTGCGACCAATTTCATAAAGTTGGCCCAATTTTGGGGAATGGGTGTTTTCGCAAGAACGTTTTTACGGTTGCCATCTTCCACACTGTTTAAAGCTGTCTTCCTTGTCTTTTAGATATGCAATACAATATTGAAATAAATGGAGTCCCTTACAATATCTATGCGGTTGCTCTCCCTGCAGTATCACAGAATGAATGCTTTGTATGGTACATCGCAACACTCTTCGAATGTTTTATGATTTCCAAGGACAACTGGCCTTTTTGACAACGTATTCCCATAGTTTCTAACAAGTCCCGTGCTTCACTATCAAATGCTCCAGTGGATGTTTCTGATGCGAAGTTATCAGTTCTTGAACGCTTTGTTGTTGTAATGTATGACCGCAGCTCATCGATACAATCAGTGAATGATTGCCGAATGCAATTATTCACTAAGAAGAATAGCAGCTTAGAGAATATACCTCCAACTCAAGCAACCTTCAAGGAACATGTAAAGCGAGCTACTTACCAAGCAGGACACGTTTGGGGCCAATGCTTAGTTCAATCTGCCATACTTCCAGAACCAACTGACGGGGGCTGGCGAATGATAGAATTAAGCTACAAGCCGTTGTAAACTGTCCGTCCAGAGGTAAATATTGGTATATTATGTTTAAATGATGTTGGAACTACAGACGTAAACTGTCCGTATAATCAATCATACACTGTGTTTTCTACATGTAGGTATCAGCGCAATGGTGGGAACTTGTCAGATGTGGTTGCAAGATTCACTGTGGACCTAAATGCTCTTGCGTGAAAGCGTCTTTACTGTGCTCTCATCTGTGCATCTGTGGTGGACAGTGCTCCAGAAGTGCTGTTATTGTGACAAATGTGTAAGACAACGCGCAATGTAAGAAAGAATTACCACGTTTCATTAGATAATAAGTTATTATTATGGTGCAAAAAGATGAACTCCTATCACAAATATATATGGAGGTAGGACGTGGAGGACTAACCCGCAAATATTTTAGTTGTATTAACATACACATATATGTTGCATATATGTTGCATATGTAGGCAATGAAAAATTATATTTAATATTGACAATGTAATATTATTAATAATAAATATAGATATTGAAATTTTCCTAGAATTGAAAAATGCCTTACTTGATACCACACATGATATGCTTTAGGATATTTGTACATATTGTATATATTCTAATTGACAATTAATTATATTAATATTTTGTTAATTAAGCATATATTTGTTCAATTGTGTTATATTCACATTCACATATTGCTGAGTACAAATGATACAGTTTGATATGTCAAACGCTACGTTTTGAACAATTTTTATATTGACTGATTTATTAATAATGAAATTAATCTAAGATTTAATTAATTGTGACTACTATAAAAGTTACTTCCTCTTGGTATAAATGTGTTTTAACCATAAAAGTGATAGTTGAGGTACATTGGCCACTTTTTAACACGTTTTGTTCGAAATTGAGTTTTGTTTATTAATTGCGCAATTAAATTAATAAATGTTGATTAAATTTTACTTAAATCGAACTAATAATGTAACATGTATGATTTTCTTTCATTTAATACCTCATTTGACTATACTGAGTTCATGAAATCGAGAAAAGCTCAATTCAATTAATTAATTAATTTTAATTAATAAGTCGTAAACCATAATAAGTTTAGTTTGGGGCCATCAATTTTTGGATTCAGCATATTCATATTAGTCAGTGTGCAACTTTTCACGTTTGTTTCACAATTTTGCACTATTTTAGCAACATGAAGGAGATCCTTACTGCACTAAAGGAGCCAAGGGCTGCTGTAATCAGTAAAAAACTAATTACGAATACAGTTGAGCATTGCTTTTAAAAAAAACAAAATATCACATATTAGTTGCACTTTAGTTAATATGCAAATTAAATCATTACATGTTAATTAAGAATTAAATAAAATAAAACTATATTTTCATTATACCAGTATATTACTTTAAATAAATATGAAGCCTTTTGATATCTCGAGTGGTATTGTGGTTAGAAAATTCGAAAGATCGGAAATTGAAATACGAGCTATTTTTGGACAACTTGCTTTACATAACGCACTGTAGAGAGAAACATGCGGCATAAAACACAACAGCAGTAGTCTAAAATAATTCTAAAAAAAACGTTTCAATTAACAGTGGTTTTGGTTTTTCCCTATGTGGCGTACTTATTTGTTTGTGATGTTCAAAAGTCGAGGGATGCACATACTTGAATCTCATTGTATACACCATTACATCCAACACCTTTTCTGCCCCAAGCATTGCTCGTACCTCCGAATATAATGGGCTCCAGACCCTCGTACTCGCGCACGGCCCACACAAACAGCGCAGCGATGTCTTCCGAGTAGATGAACTGTCGCAGCGGTTTACCCGACCCCAAGACCTTAAACACTGGCGCTCTGGCCTTATCCCCTTCATCCCCGGTCCATCCGGCCTTCTTGGCTGCAACAAACACTCGCACAGTTAGGTTTAGCCCGACCCCATGACCTTGAACACTGGCGCTGTGGCCTTATCCCCTTCATCCCCGGTCCATCCGGCCTTCTTGGCTGCAACAAACACTCGCACAGTTAGGTTTAGCCCGACCCCATGACCTTGAACACTGGCGCTGTGGCCTTGTCACCTTCATCCCCGGTCCATCCGGCCTTCTTGGCTGCAACAAACACTCAGTTAGGTTTACCCGACCCCATGACCTTTTACAGGGGCGCTCTGGCCTTGTCCCCTTCATACCCGGTCCAACCGGCCTTCTTGGCTGCAACAAACACTCACTCAGTTAGGTTTACGCAACCCCATGACCTTAAACACTAGCGCTCTGGCCTTGTCCCTTTCATCCCCGGTCCATCCGGCCTTCTTAGCTGCAACAAACACTCACTCAGTAAGGTTTAGCCCGACCCCATGACCTTGAACACTGGCGCTGTGGCCTTGTCACCTTCATCCCCGGTCCATCCGGCCTTCTTGGCTGCAACAAACACTCAGTTAGGTTTACCCGACCCCATGACCTTTTACAGGGGCGCTCTGGCCTTGTCCCCTTCATACCCGGTCCAACCGGCCTTCTTGGCTGCAACAAACACTCACTCAGTTAGGTTTACCCGACCCCAAGACCTTGAACACTGGCGCTCTGGCGTTGTCCCCTTCATCCCCGGTCCATCCGGCCTTCTTAACTGCAACAAACACTCGCTCAGTAAGGGTTACCCGACCCCAAGACCTTGAACACTGGCGCTCTAGCGTTTTCCCCTTCATCATCGGTCCATTCGGCCTTCATAACTGCAACAAACACTCGCTCAGTAAGGTTAACCCGACCTCAAGGCCTTGAACACTGGCGCTCTGGCCTTGTCCCCTTCATACCAACTCTATCAGGCCTTCTTGGCTGCAACAAACACTCACTCAGTTAGGTTTACCCGACCCTATGACCTTAAACACCGGCGCTCTGGCCTTGTCTTCTTCATCCCCGGTCCATCCACCTTCTTGGCTGCAACAAACACTCGCTCAGTTAGGTTTAGCAGACACCAAGACCTTGAACACTGTCGTTCTGGCCTTGCCCCTTAAACCCCGGTCTATCCGGTTTGTTGACTGCAACAAACACTCGCTCAGTTAGGCTTACCCGACCCCAAGACCTTGAACACTGGCGCTCTGGCGTTGTCTCCTTCATACCAACTCTATCAGGCCTTCTTGGCTGCAACAAACACTCACTCAGTTAGGTTTACCCGACCCTATGACCTTAAACACCGGCGCTCTGGCCTTGTCCCCTTCATCCCTGGTCCATCCGGCCTTCTTGGCTGCAACAAACACTCGCTCAGTTAGGTTTACCTGACCCTTTGACTTTGGACAGCGGCGCTCTGGCCTTGTCCCCTTCATCCCAACTCTATCAGGCCTTCTTGGCTGCAACAAACACTCACTCAGTTAGGTTTACCCGACCCTATGACCTTGAACACTGGCGCTCTGGCCTTGTGACCTTCAACCCCGGTCCATCCGGCCTTCCTGGCTTCAACATACACCCGCTCAGTAAGGTTTACCCGACCCTATGACCTTAAACACTAGCACTCTAGACTTGTCCCCTTCATCCCCTGTCCATCTGGCTCTCTTGGCTGAAACAAACACTCACCCAGTTTGGTTAACCCGAACCTATGACCTTAAACACTGGTGCTCTGGCGTTGTCCCCTTCATCCCCGGTCCATCCGGCCTTCTTGGCAGCAACAAACACTCGCTCAGTAAGGTTAACCCGACCCCAAGACCTTGAACACTGGCGTTCTGGCCTTGCCCATTCATCCCCGGTCTATCCGGTTTGTTGACTGCAACAAACACTCGCTCAGTAAGGCTTACCCGACCCCAAGACCTTGAACACTGGCGCTCTGGCGTTGTCCCCTTCATCCCCGGTCCATCCGGCCTTCTTAACTGCAACAAACACTCGCACAGTTAGGTTTACGCAACCCCATGACATTAAACACTAGCGCTCTGGCTTTGTCCCTTTCATCCCCGGTCCATCTGGCCTTCTTAGCTGCAACAAACACTCACTCAGTAAGGTTTAGCCCGACCCCATGACCTTGAACACTGGCGCTGTGGCCTTGTCACCTTCATCCCCGGTCCATCCGGCCTTCTTGGCTGCAACAAACACTCAGTTAGGTTTACCCGACCCCATGACCTCTTACAGGGGCGCTCTGGCCTTGTCCCCTTCATACCCGGTCCAACCGGCCTTCTTGGCTGCAACAAACACTCACTCAGTTAGGTTTACCCGACCCCAAGACCTTGAACACTGGCGCTCTGGCGTTGTCCCCTTCATCCCCGGTCCATCCGGCCTTCTTAACTGCAACAAACACTCGCTCAGTTAGGCTAACCCGACCCCAAGACCTTTAACACTTGCACTCTGGCGTTGTCCCCTTCATCCCCGGTCCATCCGGCCTTCTTAACTGCAACAAACACTCGCTTAGTAAGGGTTATCCAACCCCAAAACCTTGAACACTGGCGCTCTGGCGTTGTCCCATTCATCCCCGGTCCATCCGGCCTTCTTAACTGCAACAAACACTCGCTCAGTTAGGCTAACCCGACCCCAAGACCTTTAACACTTGCACTCTGGCGTTGTCCCCTTCATCCCTGGTCCATCCGGCCTTCTTGGCTGCAACAAACACTCGCTCAGTTAGGTTTACCTGACCCTTTGACTTTGGACAGCGGCGCTCGGGCCTTGTCCCCTTCATCCCAACTCTATCAGGCCTTCTTAACTGCAACAAACACTCACTCAGTTAGGTTTACCCGACCCTATGACCTTGAACACTGGCGCTCTGGCCTTGTGACCTTCAACCCCGGTCCATCCGGCCTTCCTGGCTTCAACATAAACCCGCTCAGTAAGGTTTACCCGACCCTATGACCTTAAACACTAGCACTCTGGACTTGTCCCCTTCATCCCCTGTCCATCTGGCTCTCTTGGCTGAAACAAACACTCACCCAGTTTGGTTAACCCGAACCTATGACCTTAAACACTGGCGCTCTGGCGTTGTCCCCTTCATCCCCGGTCCATCCGGCCTTCTTGGCTGCAACAAACACTCGCTCAGTTAGGTTAAGCAGACCCCAAGACCTTGAACACTGGCGTTCTGGCCTTGCCCATTCATCCCCGGTCTATCCGGTTTGTTGACTGCAACAAACACTCGCTCAGTAAGGCTTACCCGACCCCAAGACCTTGAACACTGGCGCTCTGGCGTTGTCCCCTTTATCCCCGGTCCATCCGGCCTTCTTAACTGCAACAAACACTCGCACAGTTAGGTTTACGCAACCCCATGACCTTAAACACTAGCGCTCTGGCCTTGTCCCTTTCATCCCCGGTCCATCTGGCCTTCTAAGCTGCAACAAACACTCACTCAGTAAGGTTTAGCCCGACCCCATGACCTTGAACACTGGCGCTGTGGCCTTGTCACCTTCATCCCCGGTCCATCCGGCCTTCTTGGCTGCAACAAACACTCAGTTAGGTTTAACCGACCCCATTACCTCTTACAGGGGCGCTCTGGCCTTGTCCCCTTCATACCCGGTCTAACCGGCCTTCTTGGCTGCAACAAACACTCACTCAGTTAGGTTTACCCGACCCCAAGACCTTGAACACTGGCGCTCTGGCGTTGTCCCATTCATCACCGGTCCATCCGGCCTTCTTAACTGCAACTAACACTCGCTCAGTAAAGGTTACCCGACCCCAAGACCTTGAACACTGGCGCTCTGGCGTTGTCCCCTTCATCCCTGGTCCATCCGGCCTTCTTGGCTGCAACAAACACTCGCTCAGTTAGGTTTACCTGACCCTTTGACTTTGGACACTGGCGATCTGGCCTTGTCCCCTTCATCCCAACTCTATCAGGCCTTCTTGGCTGCAACAAACACTCACTCAGTTAGGTTTACCCGACCCTATGACCTTGAACACTGGCGCTCTGGCCTTGTGACCTTCAACCCCGGTCCATCCGGCCTTCCTTGCTTCAACATACACTCGCTCAGTAAGGTAAACCCGACCTCAAGGCCTTGAACACTGGCGCTCTGGCCTTGTCCCCTTCATCCCCGGTCCATCCGGCCTTCTTGGCTGCAACAAACACTCGCTCAGTAAGGTTAACCCGACCTCAAGGCCTTGAACACTGGCGCTCTGGCCTTGTCCCCTTCATCCCCGGTCCATCCGGCCTTCTTGGCTGCAACAAACACTCGCTCAGTAAGGTTAACCCGACCTCAAGGCCTTGAACACTGGCGCTCTGGCGTTGTCCCCTTCATCCTCGGTCCATCCGGCCTTCTTAACTGCAACAAACACTCGCTCAGTAAGGGTTACCCGACCCCAAGACCTTGAACACTGGCGCTCTAGCGTTTTCCCCTTCATCATCGGTCCATTCGGCCTTCATAACTGCAACAAACACTCGCTCAGTAAGGTTAACCCGACCTCAAGGCCTTGAACACTGGCGCTCTGGCCTTGTCCCCTTCATACCAACTCTATCAGGCCTTCTTGGCTGCAACAAACACTCACTCAGTTAGGTTTACCCGACCCTATGACCTTAAACACCGGCGCTCTGGCCTTGTCTTCTTCATCCCCGGTCCATCCGGCCTTCTTGGCTGCAACAAACACTCGCTCAGTTAGGTTTAGCAGACCCCAAGACCTTGAACACTGTCGTTCTGGCCTTGCCCCTTAAACCCCGGTCTATCCGGTTTGTTGGCTGCAACAAACACTCGCTCAGTTAGGCTTACCCGACCCCAAGACCTTGAACACTGGCGCTCTGGCGTTGTCCCCTTCATCCCCGGTCCATCACGCCTTCTTAATTGCAACAAACACTCGCTCAGTTAAGCTTACCCGACCCTAAGACCTTGAACACTGGCGCTCTAGCGTTGTCCTCTTCATCCCCGGTCCATCCGGCCTTCTTGGCTGCAAAAAACACTCAGTTAGGTTTACCCGACCCAAAGACCTTGAAAACTTGCGCTCTGGCCTTGTCACCTTCATTCCCGGTCCATCCGGCCTTCTTGGCTGCAACAAACACTCAGTTAGGTTTACCCGATCCCATGGCCTTTTACAAGGGCGCTCTGGCCTTGTCCCCTTTAAACCCGGTCCAACCGGCCTTCTTAACTGCAACAAACACTCGCTCAGTTAGGCTAACCCGACCCCAAGACCTTGAACACTTGCGCTCTGGCGTTGTCCCCTTCATCCCCGGTCCATCCGGCCTTCTTAACTGCAACAAACACTCGCTCAGTTAGGCTAACCCGACCCCAAGACATTGAACACTTGCGCTCTGGCGTTGTCCCCTTCATCCCCGGTCCATCCGGCCTTCTTGGCTGCAACAAACACTCACCCAGTTTGGTTAACCCGAACCTATGACCTTAAACACTGGCGCTCTGGCGTTGTCCCCTTCATCCCCGGTCCATCCGGCCTTCTTGGCAGCAACAAACACTCGCTCAGTAAGGTTAACCCGACCTCAAGGCCTTGAACACTGGCGCTCTGGCCTTGTCCCCTTCATCCCCGGTCTATCCGGCCTTCTTGGCTGCAACAAACACTCGCTCAGTTAGGTTAAGCAGACCCCAAGACCTTGAACACTGGCGTTCTGGCCTTGCCCCTTCATCCCCGGTCTATCCGGTTTGTTGACTGCAACAAACACTCGCTCAGTAAGGCTTACCCGACCCCAAGACCTTGAACACTGGCGCTCTGGCGTTGTCCCCTTCATCCCCGGTCCATCCGGCCTTCTTAACTGCAACAAACACTCGCACAGTTAGGTTTACGCAACCCCATGACCTTAAACACTAGCGCTCTGGCCTTGTCCCTTTCATCCCCGGTCCATCTGGCCTTCTTAGCTGCAACAAACACTCACTCAGTAAGGTTTAGCCCGACCCCATGACCTTGAACACTGGCGCTGTGGCCTTGTCACCTTCATCCCCGGTCCATCCGGCCTTCTTGGCTGCAACAAACACTCAGTAAGGTTTACCCGACCCCATGACCTTTTACAGGGGCGCTCTGGCCTTGTCCCCTTCATACCCGGTCCAACCGGCCTTCTTGGCTGCAACAAACACTCACTCAGTTAGGTTTACCCGACCCCAAGACCTTGAACACTGGCGCTCTGGCGTTGTCCCCTTCTTCCCCGGTCCATCCGGCCTTCTTAACTGCAACAAACACTCGCTCAGTTAGGCTTACCCGACCCCAAGACCTTTAACACTTGCACTCTGGCGTTGTCCCCTTCATCCCCGGTCCATCCGGCCTTCTTAACTGCAACAAACACTCGCACAGTTAGGTTTACGCAACCCCATGACCTTGAACACTGGTGCTCTGGCGTTGTCCCATTCATCACCGGTCCATCCGGCCTTCTTAACTGCAACTAACACTCGCTCAGTAAAAGTTACCCGACCCCAAGACCTTGAACACTGGCGCTCTGGCCTTGTCCCCTTCATACCAACTCTATCAGGCCTTCTTGGCTGCAACAAACACTCAGTTAGGTTTACCCGACCCTATGACCTTAAACACCGGCGCTCTGGCCTTGTCACTTTCATCCCCGGTCCATCCGGCCTTCTTGGCTGCAACAAACACTCGCTCAGTTAGGTTTAGCAGACCCCAAGACCTTGAACACTGTCGTTCTGGCCTTGCCCCTTAAACCCCGGTCTATCCGGTTTGTTGGCTGCAACAAACACTCGCTCAGTTAGGCTTACCCGACCCCAAGACCTTGAACACTGGCGCTCTGGCCTTGCCCCTTCATCCCCGGTCCATCACGCCTTCTTAATTGCAACAAACACTCGCTCAGTTAAGCTTACCCGACCCTAAGACCTTGAACACTGGCGCTCTAGCGTTGTCCCCTTCATCCCCGGTCCATCCGGCCTTCTTGGCTGCAAAAAACACTCAGTTAGGTTTACCCGACCCAAAGACCTTGAAAACTTGCGCTCTGGCCTTGTCACCTTCATTCCCGGTCCATCCGGCCTTCTTGGCTGCAACAAACACTCAGTTAGGTTTACCCGTTCCCATGACCTTTTACAGGGGCGCTCTGGCCTTGTCCCCTTCAAACCCGGTCCAACCGGCCTTCTTAACTGCAACAAACACTCGCTCAGTTAGGCTAACCCGACCCCAAGACCTTGAACACTTGCGCTCTGGCGTTGTCCCCTTCATCCCCGGTCCATCCGGCCTTCTTAACTGCAACAAACACTCGCTCAGTTAGGCTAACCCGACCCCAAGACATTGAACACTTGCGCTCTGGCGTTGTCCCCTTCATCCCCGGTCCATCCGGCCTCCTTGGCTGCAACAAACACTCACTCAGTTAGGTTTACCTGACCCTATGACCTCTAACACTGGCGCTGTAGCGTTGTCCCCTTCATCCCCGGTCCATCCGGCCTCCTTGGCTGCAACAAACACTCGCTTAGTAAGGTTAATCCGACCCCAAGGCCTTGAACACTGGCGCTGTAGCGTTGTCCCCTTCATCCCCGGTCCATCCGGCCTCCTTGGCTGCAACAAACACTCGCTCAGTAAGGTTAACCCGACCCCAAGGCCTTGAAGACTGGCGCTCTGGCCTTGTCCCCTTCATCTCCGGTCCATCCGGCCTTCTTGGCTGCAACAAACACTCGCTCAGTTAGGTTTACCTGAACCTTTGACTTTGGACACTGGCGCTCTGGCCTTGTGACCTTCAACCCCGGTCCATCTGGCCTTCTTGGCTTCAACATACACTCACTCAGTAAGGTTTACCCGACCCTATGACCTTGAACACTGGCGCTCTAGCGTTGTCCCCTTCATCCCCTGTCCATCTGGCTCTCTTGGCAGCAACAAACACTCGCTCAGTTAGGTTAAGCAGATACCAAGACCTTGAACACTGGCGTTCTGGCCTTGCCCCCTTCATCCCCGGTCTATCCGGTTTGTTGGGTGCAACAAACACTCGCTCTGTTAGGCTTACCCGACCCCAAGACCTTGAACACTGGCACTCTGGCGTTGTCTCCTTCATCCCCGGTCCATCCGGCCTTCTTAACTGCAACAAACACTCGCTCAGTTAGACTAACCCGACCCCAAGACCTTGAACACTGGCGCTCTGGCGTTGTCCCCTTCATCCTCGGTCCATCCGGCCTTCTTAACTGCAACAAACACTCGCTCAGTAAGGGTTACCCAACCCCAAGACCTTGAACACTGGCGCTCTGGCGTTTTCCCCTTCATCCCCAGTCCATCCGGCCTTGATAACTGCAACAAACACTCGCTCAGTAAGGTAAACCCGACCTCAAGGCTTTGAACACTGGCGCTCTGGCCTTGTCCCCTTCATCCCAACTCTATCAGGCCTTCTTGGCTGCAACAAACACTCACTCAGTTAGGTTAACCCGACCCTATGACCTTGAACACTGGCGTTCTGGCCTTGCCCCCTTCATCCCCGGTCTATCCGGTTTGTTAGCTGCAACAAACACTCGCTCAGTTAGGCTTACCCGACCCCAAGACCTTGAACACTGGCGCTCTGGCGTTGTCTCCTTCATCCCCGGTCCATCCGGCCTTCTTAACTGCAACAAACACTCGCTCAGTTAGACTAACCCGACCCCAAGACCTTGAACACAAGCGCTCTGGCGTTGTCCCCTTCATCCCCGGTCCATCCGGCCTTCTTAACTGCAACAAACACTCGCTCAGTAAGGGTTACCCAACCCCAAGACCTTGAACACTGGCGCTCTGGCGTTTTCCCCTTCATCCCCAGTCCATCCGGCCTTGATAACTGCCACAAACACTCGCTCAGTAAGGTAAACCCGACCTCAAGGCTTTGAACACTGGCGCTCTGGCCTTGTCCCCTTCATCCCCGGTCCATCCGGCATTCTTGGCTGCAACAAACACTCACCCAGTTTGGTTAACCCGAACCTATGACCTTAAACACTGGCGCTCTGGCGTTGTCCCCTTCATCCCCGGTCCATCCGGCCTTCTTTGCAGCATCAAACACTCGCTCAGTAAGGTTAACCCGACCTCAAGGCCTTGAACACTGGCGCTCTGGCCTTGTCCCCTTCATCCCCGGTCCATCCGGCCTTCTTGGCTGCAACAAACACTTGCTCAGTTAGGTTAAGCAGACCCCAAGACCTTGAACACTGGCGTTCTGGCCTTGCCCCTTCATCCCCGGTCTATCCGGTTTGTTGACTGCAACAAACACTCACTCAGTTAGGTTTACCCGACCCTATGACCTTGAACACTGGCGTTCTGGCCTTGCCCCCTTCATCCCCGGTCTATCCGGTTTGTTAGCTGCAACAAACACTCGCTCAGTTAGGCTTACCCGACCCCAAGACCTTGAACACTGGCGCTCTGGCGTTGTCTCCTTCATCCCCGGTCCAACCGGCCTTCTTAACTGCAACAAACACTCGCTCAGTTAGACTAACCCGACCCAAAGACCTTGAACACAAGCGCTCTGGCGTTGTCCCCTTCATCCCCGGTCCATCCGGCCTTCTTAACTGCAACAAACACTCGCTCAGTAAGGGTTACCCAACCCCAAGACCTTTAACACTGGCGCTCTGGCGTTTTCCCCTTCATCCCCAGTCCATCCGGCCTTGATAACTGCCACAAACACTCGCTCAGTAAGGTAAACCCGACCTCAAGGCTTTGAACACTGGCGCTCTGGCCTTGTCCCCTTCATCCCCGGTCCATCCGGCATTCTTGGCTGCAACAAACACTCACCCAGTTTGGTTAACCCGAACCTATGACCTTAAACACTGGCGCTCTGGCGTTGTCCCCTTCATCCCCGGTCCATCCGGCCTTCTTGGCAGCAACAAACACTCGCTCAGTAAGGTTAACCCGACCTCAAGGCCTTGAACACTGGCGCTCTGGCCTTGTCCCCTTCATCCCCGGTCCATCCGGCCTTCTTGGCTGCAACAAACACTCGCTCAGTTAGGTTAAGCAGACCCCAAGACCTTGAACACTGGCGTTCTGGCCTTGCCCCTTCATCCCCGGTCTATCCGGTTTGTTGACTGCAACAAACACTCGCTCAGTAAGGCTTACCCGACCCCAAGACCTTGAACACTGGCGCTCTGGCGTTGTCCCCTTCATCCCCGGTCCATCCGGCCTTCTTAACTGCAACAAACACTCGCACAGTTAGGTTTACGCAACCCCATGACCTTAAACACTAGCGCTCTGGCCTTGTCCCTTTCATCCCCGGTCCATCTGGCCTTCTTAGCTGCAACAAACACTCACTCAGTAAGGTTTAGCCCGACTCCATGACCTTGAACACTGGCGCTGTGGCCTTGTCACCTTCATCCCCGGTCCATCCGGCCTTCTTGGCTGCAACAAACACTCAGTTAGGTTAACCCGACCCCATGACCTTTGACAGGGGCGCTCTGGCCTTGTCCCCTTCATACCCGGTCCAACCGGCCTTCTTGGCTGCAACAAACACTCACTCAGTTAGGTTTACCCGACCCCAAGACCTTGAACACTGGCGCTCTGGCGTTTTCCCCTTCATCCCCGGTCCATCCGGCCTTCTTAACTGCAACAAACACTCGCTCAGTTAGGCTAACCCGACCCCAAGACCTTTAACACTTGCACTCTGGCGTTGTCCCCTTCATCCCCGGTCCATCCGGCCTTCTTAACTGCAACAAACACTCGCACAGTTAGGTTTACGCAACCCCATGACCTTGAACACTGGTGCTCTGGCGTTGTCCCATTCATCACCGGTCCATCCGGCCTTCTTAACTGCAACTAACACTCGCTCAGTAAAAGTTACCCGACCCCAAGACCTTGAACACTGGCGCTCTGGCCTTGTCCCCTTCATACCAACTCTATCAGGCCTTCTTGGCTGCAACAAACACTCAGTTAGGTTTACCCGACCCTATGACCTTAAACACCGGCGCTCTGGCCTTGTCACTTTCATCCCTGGTCCATCCGGCCTTCTTGGCTGCAACAAACACTCGCTCAGTTAGGTTAAGCAGACCCCAAGACCTCGAACACTGTCGTTCTGGCCTTGCCCCTTAAACCCCGGTCTATCCGGTTTGTTGGCTGCAACAAACACTCACTCAGTTAGGCTTACCCGACCCCAAGACCTTGAACACTGGCGCTCTGGCGTTGTCCCCTTCATCCCCGGTCCATCACGCCTTCTTAATTGCAACAAACACTCGCTCAGTTAAGCTTACCCGACCCTAAGACCTTGAACACTGGCGCTCTAGCGTTGTCCCCTTCATCCCCGGTCCATCCGGCCTTCTTGGCTGCAAAAAACACTCAGTTAGGTTTACCCGACCCAAAGACCTTGAAAACTTGCGCTCTGGCCTTGTCACCTTCATTCCCGGTCCATCCGGCCTTCTTGGCTGCAACAAACACTCAGTTAGGTTTACCCGTTCCCATGACCTTTTACAGGGGCGCTCTGGCCTTGTCCCCTTCAAACCCGGTCCAACCGGCCTTCTTAACTGCAACAAACACTCGCTCAGTTAGGCTAACCCGACCCCAAGACCTTGAACACTTGCGCTCTGGCGTTGTCCCCTTCATCCTTGGTCCATCCGGCCTTCTTAACTGCAACAAACACTCGCTCAGTTAGGCTAACCCGACCCCAAGACATTGAACACTTGCGCTCTTGCGTTGTCCCCTTCATCCCCGGTCCATCCGGCCTCCTTGGCTGCAACAAACACTCACTCAGTTAGGTTTACCTGACCCTATGACCTCTAACACTGGCGCTGTAGCGTTGTCCCCTTCATCCCCGGTCCATCCGGCCTCCTTGGCTGCAACAAACACTCGCTTAGTAAGGTTAATCCGACCCCAAGGCCTTGAACACTGGCGCTGTAGCGTTGTCCCCTTCATCCCCGGTCCATCCGGCCTCCTTGGCTGCAACAAACACTCGCTCAGTAAGGTTAACCCGACCCCAAGGCCTTGAAGACTGGCGCTTTGGCCTTGTCCCCTTCATCTCCGGTCCATCCGGCCTTCTTGGCTGCAACAAACACTCGTTTAGTTAGGTTTACCTGACCCTTTGACTTTGGACACTGGCGCTCTGGCCTTGTGACCTTCAACCCCGGTCCATCTGGCCTTCTTGGCTTCAACATACACTCACTCAGTAAGGTTTACCCGACCCTATGACCTTGAACACTGGCGCTCTAGCGTTGTCCCCTTCATCCCCGGTCCATCCGGCCTTCTTGGCTGCAAAAAACACTCAGTTAGGTTTACCCGACCCAAAGACCTTGAAAACTTGCGCTCTGGCCTTGTCACCTTCATTCCCGGTCCATCCGGCCTTCTTGGCTGCAACAAACACTCAGTTAGGTTTACCCGTTCCCATGACCTTTTACAGGGGCGCTCTGGCCTTGTCCCCTTCAAACCCGGTCCAACCGGCCTTCTTAACTGCAACAAACACTCGCTCAGTTAGGCTAACCCGACCCCAAGACCTTGAAAACTTGCGCTCTGGCGTTGTCCCCTTCATCCCCGGTCCATCCGGCCTCCTTGGCTGCAACAAACACTCACTCAGTTAGGTTTACCTGACCCTATGACCTCTAACACTGGCGCTGTAGCGTTGTCCCCTTCATCCCCGGTCCATCCGGCCTCCTTGGCTGCAACAAACACTCGCTTAGTAAGGTTAATCCGACCCCAAGGCCTTGAACACTGGCGCTGTAGCGTTGTCCCCTTCATCCCCGGTCCATCCGGCCTCCTTGGCTGCAACAAACACTCGCTCAGTAAGGTTAACCCGACCCCAAGGCCTTGAAGACTGGCGCTCTGGCCTTGTCCCCTTCATCTCCGGTCCATCCGGCCTTCTTGGCTGCAACAAACACTCGCTCAGTTAGGTTTACCTGACCCTTTGACTTTGGACACTGGCGCTCTGGCCTTGTGACCTTCAACCCCGGTCCATCTGGCCTTCTTGGCTGCAACAAACACTCGCTCAGTTAGGTTTAGCAGATACCAAGACCTTGAACACTGGCGTTCTGGCCTTGCCCCCTTCATCCCCGGTCTATCCGGTTTGTTGGGTGCAACAAACACTCGCTCTGTTAGGCTTACCCGACCCCAAGACCTTGAACACTGGCGCTCTGGCGTTGTCTCCTTCATCCCCGGTCCATCCGGCCTTCTTGGCTGCAACAAACACTCGCTCAGTTAGACTAACCCGACCCCAAGACCTTGAACACTGGCGCTCTGGCGTTGTCCCCTTCATCCCCGGTCCATCCGGCCTTCTTAACTGCAACAAACACTCGCTCAGTAAGGGTTACCCAACCCCAAGACCTTGAACACTGGCGCTCTGGCGTTTTCCCCTTCATCCCCAGTCCATCCGGCCTTGATAACTGCAACAAACACTCGCTCAGTAAGGTAAACCCGACCTCAAGGCTTTGAACACTGGCGCTCTGGCCTTGTCCCCTTAATCCCAACTCTATCAGGCCTTCTTGGCTGCAACAAACACTCACTCAGTTAGGTTTACCCGACCCTATGACCTTGAACACTGGCGTTCTGGCCTTGCCCCCTTCATCCCCGGTCTATCCGGTTTGTTAGCTGCAACAAACACTCGCTCAGTTAGGCTTACCCGACCCCAAGACCTTGAACACTGGCGCTCTGGCGTTGTCTCCTTCATCCCCGGTCCATCCGGCCTTCTTAACTGCAACAAACACTCGCTCAGTTAGACTAACCCGACCCAAAGACCTTGAACACAAGCGCTCTGGCGTTGTCCCCTTCATCCCCGGTCCATCCGGCCTTCTTAACTGCAACAAACACTCGCTCAGTAAGGGTTACCCAACCCCAAGACCTTTAACACTGGCGCTCTGGCGTTTTCCCCTTCATCCCCAGTCCATCCGGCCTTGATAACTGCCACAAACACTCGCTCAGTAAGGTAAACCCGACCTCAAGGCTTTGAACACTGGCGCTCTGGCCTTGTCCCCTTCATCCCCGGTCCATCCGGCATTCTTGGCTGCAACAAACACTCACCCAGTTTGGTTAACCCGAACCTATGACCTTAAACACTGGCGCTCTGGCGTTGTCCCCTTCATCCCCGGTCCATCCGGCCTTCTTGGCAGCAACAAACACTCGCTCAGTAAGGTTAACCCGACCTCAAGGCCTTGAACACTGGCGCTCTGGCCTTGTCCCCTTCATCCCCGGTCCATCCGGCCTTCTTGGCTGCAACAAACACTCGCTCAGTTAGGTTAAGCAGACCCCAAGACCTTGAACACTGGCGTTCTGGCCTTGCCCCTTCATCCCCGGTCTATCCGGTTTGTTGACTGCAACAAACACTCGCTCAGTAAGGCTTACCCGACCCCAAGACCTTGAACACTGGCGCTCTGGCGTTGTCCCCTTCATCCCCGGTCCATCCGGCCTTCTTAACTGCAACAAACACTCGCACAGTTAGGTTTACGCAACCCCATGACCTTAAACACTAGCGCTCTGGCCTTGTCCCTTTTATCCCCGGTCCATCTGGCCTTCTTAGCTGCAACAAACACTCACTCAGTAAGGTTTAGCCCGACCCCATGACCTTGAACACTGGCGCTGTGGCCTTGTCACCTTCATCCCCGGTCCATCCGGCCTTCTTGGCTGCAACAAACACTCAGTTAGGTTTACCCGACCCCATGACCTTTGACAGGGGCGCTCTGGCCTTGTCCCCTTCATACCCGGTCCAACCGGCCTTCTTGGCTGCAACAAACACTCACTCAGTTAGGTTTACCCGACCCCAAGACCTTGAACACTGGCGCTCTGGCGTTGTCCCCTTCATCCCCGGTCCATCCGGCCTTCTTAACTGCAACTAACACTCGCTCAGTAAAAGTTACCCGACCCCAAGACCTTGAACACTGGCGCTCTGGCCTTGTCCCCTTCATACCAACTCTATCAGGCCTTCTTGGCTGCAACAAACACTCAGTTAGGTTTACCCGACCCTATGACCTTAAACACCGGCGCTCTGGCCTTGTCACTTTCATCCCCGGTCCATCCGGCCTTCTTGGCTGCAACAAACACTCGCTCAGTTAGGTTTAGCAGACCCCAAGACCTTGAACACTGTCGTTCTGGCCTTGCCCCTTAAACCCCGGTCTATCCGGTTTGTTGGCTGCAACAAACGCTCGCTCAGTTAGGCTTACCCGACCCCAAGACCTTGAACACTGGCGCTCTGGCGTTGTCCCCTTCATCCCCGGTCCATCACGCCTTCTTAATTGCAACAAACACTCGCTCAGTTAAGCTTACCCGACCCTAAGACCTTGAACACTGGCGCTCTAGCGTTGTCCCCTTCATCCCCGGTCCATCCGGCCTTCTTGGCTGCAAAAAACACTCAGTTAGGTTTACCCGACCCAAAGACCTTGAAAACTTGCGCTCTGGCCTTGTCACCTTCATTCCCGGTCCATCCGGCCTTCTTGGCTGCAACAAACACTCAGTTAGGTTTACCCGTTCCCATGACCTTTTACAGGGGCGCTCTGGCCTTGTCCCCTTCAAACCCGGTCCAACCGGCCTTCTTAACTGCAACAAACACTCGCTCAGTTAGGCTAACCCGACCCCAAGACCTTGAACACTTGCGCTCTGGCGTTGTCCCCTTCATCCCCGGTCCATCCGGCCTTCTTAACTGCAACAAACACTCGCTCAGTTAGGCTAACCCGACCCCAAGACCTTGAACATTGGCGCTCTAGCGTTGTCCCCTTCATCCCCTGTCCATCTGGCTCTCTTGGCAGCAACAAACACTCGCTCAGTTAGGTTTAGCAGATACCAAGACCTTGAACACTGGCGTTCTGGCCTTGCCCCCTTCATCCCCGGTCTATCCGGTTTGTTGGGTGCAACAAACACTCGCTCTGTTAGGCTTACCCGACCCCAAGACCTTGAACACTGGCGCTCTGGCGTTGTCCCCTTCATCCCCGGTCCATCCGGCCTTCTTAACTGCAACAAACACTCGCTCAGTTAGACTAACCCGACCCCAAGACCTTGAACACTGGCGCTCTGGCGTTGTCCCCTTCATCCCCGGTCCATCCGGCCTTCTTAACTGCAACAAACACTTGCTCAGTAAGGGTTACCCAACCCCAAGACCTTGAACACTGGCGCTCTGGCGTTTTCCCCTTCATCCCCAGTCTATCCGGCCTTGATAACTGCAACAAACACTCGCTCAGTAAGGTAAACCCGACCTCAAGGCTTTGAACACTGGCGCTCTGGCCTTGTCCCCTTCATTCCAACTCTATCAGGCTGTCTTGGCTGCAACAAACACTCACTCAGGTAGGTTAACCCGACCCTATGACCTTGAACACTGGCGTTCTGGCCTTGCCCCCTTCATCCCCGGTCTATCCGGTTTGTTAGCTGCAACAAACACTCGCTCAGTTAGGCTTACCCGACCCCAAGACCTTGAACACTGGCGCTCTGGCGTTGTCTCCTTCATCCCCGGTCCATCCGGCCTTCTTAACTGCAACAAACACTCGCTCAGTTAGACTAACCCGACCCCAAGACCTTGAACACAAGCGCTCTGGCGTTGTCCCCTTCATCCCCGGTCCATCCGGCCTTCTTAACTGCAACAAACACTCGCTCAGTAAGGGTTACCCAACCCCAAGACCTTGAACACTGGCGCTCTGGCGTTTTCCCCTTCATCCCCAGTCCATCCGGCCTTGATAACTGCCACAAACACTCGCTCAGTAAGGTAAACCCGACCTCAAGGCTTTGAACACTGGCGCTCTGGCCTTGTCCCCTTCATCCCCGGTCCATCCGGCATTCCTGGCTGCAACAACCACTCAGATTGGTTAAATCGACCCCATGACCTTGAACACTGGCGCTATGGCCTTGTCTTCTTCATCCCCGGTCCATCCGGCCTTCTTGGCTGCAACAAACACTCGCTCAGTAAGGTAAACCTGACCTCAAGGCCTTGAACACTGGCGCTCTGGCCTTGTCCCCTTCATCCCCGGTCCATCCGGCCTTCTTGGCTGCAACAAACACTCGCTCAGTTAGGTAAAGCAGACCTCAAGACCTTGAACACTGGCGTTCTGGCCTTGCCCCTTCATCCCCGGTCTATCCGGTTTGTTGACTGCAACAAACACTCGCTCAGTAAGGCTTACCCGACCCCAAGACCTTGAACACTTGCGCTCCTACGTTGTGCCCTTCATCCCCGGTCCATCCGGCCTTCTTGGCTGCAACAAACACTCACTCAGTTTGGTTTTTTCGACCCTATGACCTTAAACACTTGCGCTCTGGCCTTGTCACCTTCATCCCCGGTCCATCCGGCATTCTTGGCTGCAACAACCACTCAGATTGGTTAAATCGACCCCATGACCTTGAACACTGGCGCTATGGCCTTGTCTTCTTCATCCCCGGTCCATCCGGCCTTCTTAACTGCAACAAACACTCGCTCAGTTAGGTTAACCTGACCCTTTGACTTTGGACACTGGCGCTCTGGCCTTGTCCCCTTCATCCTAACTATATCAGGCCTTCTTGGCTGCAAGAAACACTCACTCAGTTAGGTTTACCCGACCCTATGACCTTGAACACTGGCGCTCTGGCCTTTTGGCCTTCTACCTCGGTCCATCCGGCCTTCCTGGCTTCAACATACACTCGCTCAGTTAGGTTTACCCGACCCTATGACCTTAAACCCTAGCACTCTGGACTTGTCCCCTTCATCCCCTGTCCATCTGGCTCTCTTGGCTGCAACAAACACTCACCCAGTTCGGTTAAACCGAACCTATGACCTTAAACACCAGCCCTTTGGCCTTGTCACTTTCATCCCCGGTCCATCCGGCCTTCTTGGCTGCAACAAACACTCGCTCAGTTAGGTTTAGCAGACCCCAAGACATTGAACACTGGCGTTCTGGCCTTGCCCCTTCATCCCCGGTCCATCCGGTTTGTTGGCTGCAACAAACACTCGCTCAGTTAGGCTTACCCGACCCCAAGACCATGAACACTGGCGCTCTGGCGTTGTCCCCTTTATCCCCGGTCCATCCGGCCTTCTTAACTGCAACAAACACTCGCTCAGTTAGGCTTACCCGACCCCAAGACTTTGGACACTGGCGCTCTGGCGTTGTCCCCTTCATCCCCAGTCCATCCGGCCTTCTTAACTGCAACAAACACTCGCTCAGTTAGGTTTAGCAGACCCCAAGACCTTGAACACCGGCGCTCTGGGCTTGTCCCCTTCATCTCCGGTCCATCCGGCCTTCTTGGCTGCAACAAACACTCGCTCACTTAGGTTTACCTGACCCTTTGACTTTGGACACTGGCGCTCTGGCCATGTCCCCTTCATCCCAAGTCTATCAGGCCTTCTTGGCTGCAACAAACACTCACCCAGTTTGGTTTAGCCGAACCTATGACCTTAAACACTGGCGCTCTGGCCTTGTCCCCTTAATCTTCGGTCCATCCGGCCTTCTTGGCTGCCACTAAGACTTACTCAGTAAGGTTTACCCGACCCCATGTCCTTCAACACTGGCGCTATGGCCTTGTCACCTTCATCCCCGGTCGATCCGGCCTTCTTGGCTGCAACACACATTCACTCAGTTATGTTTCGTACCCCGTGACCTTGATTACCGGCGCTCTGGCCTTGTCACCTTCATCATCGGTCCATCCGGCCTTCTTGGCTGCAACAAACACTCACTTAGTTAGGTTTACCCAACCCGATGACCTTGAACACTGGCGCTCTGGCCTTGTCACCTTCATCCCCAGTCCATCCGGCCTTCTTGGCTGCAACAAACACTCAGCTAGGTTTACTGGACACCATGACCTTGAACACTAGCGCTCTGGCCTTGTCCGCTTCATCCCCGGTCCATCCGGCATTCTTGGCTGCAACAACCACTCAGATTGGTTTACCCGACCCCATGACCTTGAACACTGGCGCTCTGGCCTTGTCTTCATCATCCCCGGTCCATCTGGCCTTCTTGGCTGCAACAAACACTCATTTAGGTTTACCTGACCCTATGACCTTGAACACTGGCGCTCTGGCCTTGTCGCCTTCATCCCCGGTCCATCTAGCCTTCTTGGCTTCAGCAATCACTCACTCAGTTAGGTTTACCCCACCTGATGACCTTGAACACTGGCGCTCTGGCCTTGTCGCCTTCATCCCCGGTCCATCTAGCCTTCTTGGCTGCAACAAACACTCATTTAGGTTTACTCGACCCTATGACCTTGAACACTGGCGCGCTGGCCTTGTCGCCTTCATCCCCTGTCCATCCGGCCTTCTTGGCTGCAACAAACACTCTCTAAGTTAGGTTATCCTCACCTGATGACCTTGAACACTGGCGCTCTTGCCTTGTCACCTTCATCCCCGGTCCATCCGGCCTTCTTGGCTGCAACAAACACTCGTTCAGTTAGGCTTACCCGACTCTATGACCTTGAACACTGGCGCTCTGGCCTCGTCCCCTTCATCCCCGGTTATTTCGTAGTTTTTTTCTTCTTCTTATGTACTTCATTTATCTGCAGTTCTTTTTCAAACTCTGTAACCGTCATTAACCAGTAACTATGATTAGTTCATTATTAACTGTCAAGATTATTCGTTGTAAAACATTTAGCGTACTTTTAATTTAAATCTTATCTTTATTTAATTTTATATTATTTGTATACCATGTACCGTTATTATATGCAGTGTGCATTTTATTTAACTTTAGTATAACTTTTAATATATAGAACGGTTAGGTACCTATAAGTTTTCAAATATAAACCTGAACCGCCATGAACACTTGTTTATTGGTTCAGGTATTTTCCACTGTATGAAAAAAATATTTATGTAACACACATGTAAAAAAAAGGAAAATTAAAAATAATAATAATAATAACAATAATCAATGTGCTGAAAGGAGGTTGCTTAGCAGCGCTTACTATGTTAGTTTTGAGTACGTTACTGAGTATGCTCACAGATACAGCGTTAGTACATACAGCGCTTTATGTGGCCAACGTAGTGGTGGATGTTACTGTAGAGTATTTTGTTTTTTGTTTGTTTTTTCTTGTTGGTGTTTTTCTTGTTTTTTTTGTGTTTGTTTTTTATTGTTGGTTTTGTTTGTGTTTATTTTGTGTTGTTTGTTGTTTGCAAGTGTAAAACGTTTCCTGATTTAAATGGCGCCTTGCCTTTTATGATGGACTGATAGGATTCATAATCTGCCCAAATTCTTTAAAAGCTGTATTTAATTAAACAATATTCACAAATTTTTATTAGCGACGTAGAAAGAACGACGTTGCTTCATCAGAAAGTTGCGTGACATTGCCACTTGACAGCTTCATTTGTTTCACTAGCGCCCTCAGTTGCCAAACTTGGTGCCTATAAAAAGAATCCTCTAAAAGTTACTTCCTTTAAGTTAGTTACTGTCCAGGTCTGGTAGCAACCATAGTAGTAAGCTGGGTGATCAAGTGACAAATAAAACAATACAATATCTAATGAAAGAAGAGTGAGGGTTCCTGACTCACCTCCCTCGATCAAGTCGTGCAGCTTCCTCACGAGGCCTGGTATAACATGACTTGACTCGAGACTGAAGTTGTCGTGCGGTCCGTAGACGTTGCAGGGAATTACCGAGGTGAACTTGCAGCCGTGTTGGACGTTGTAGGCCCGGTTGTAGACGTTGATCATCCGCTTCGCGTAGCTGTAGCCGAAGTTGGACGGGTGTGGCGGGCCAAGGTGGATCTGTGCATACACATTCGTGTTAACACCGACGCTTTTCTATCGCCATGCATGGAAACCACAGGGTGGGTGATTTTTTTTATTGAAAAGTGAAAAAATCGTAATCTTTGTTAATTGAATCAGGTCTTTTAAACTTTTTAATTTAAATCCAATGTTTTTTATTATTTTTTATTTAAATCAGATTTTAATTCATTTAAATCAACAATAAGAAGTATTCGTAAACTTGTGTTAAGGTCAAGTGATCGCAGTAGGCCTACACACTCTCCATCGGTGTCTTGATGAACTAAGTCTAGGGGGTCCAGACGTTTCAGCTGTGTGTCCCTGTCCCGCCATGGGACGCACTTTTGTCCCGCTTTTTCGAAAATGCAAATCCTCCGATTTGAATTTTAAAAACTACATTTACTAATTCGCAGCCCTTTCTTAATAAATAAATAGACTAGGAACATTTCAATAGTGAACATATTTCATGTGCAAATGTTAAATAAATTGTTGAATTTTAACATCTTGAAGAAGGAAAAAAGAAAAGTAGGAAGAGCTCGAGGCAAACGGCAAAACCATGTGCAAGCAGATGTGAAGGAGAGAGGAGAGGAGTAGGAGGTGGTTAAGGAGAGGGAGACGTGGTGGGAGGACGGGAACGAGTGGAGAGAGTTTGTGTCGCGGGAAGAGGAGTGTGAAGATGAGGTGCCGAGCTTGGCTGATTCCGTGATGGCCTAGACTATTGGTGGAAAAACCCCTTTACCCTCCCCCATCACACGATGGGATGCAACAGGTTGACAACCGGACAAGCACAAGATTCACACAAATATTTGTAATTTTCGTCAATTGTGAGACATGGCAGTAAACTCACAAAATTAACGTTTCTTTAATAAAAATACTACTTGGCAGTTTTTTGAGTACCTACTTCAAATGCTTTTTTTTAAGTACCTACTCGAAAAAGACCAATTTTTGTTATTAAAACCCAAATTTCGGGTATTTTGGGTATTCCGGGTGGCCGACCCGATGGTTTCACTCACCATCGACTCGTCAATGGGATAGAGCGTATTGTCCGGGAAGATGCACGTAGACAAGCAGGATATCACCTTGGTCACTCCGGTCTCGAAGCTCGTCTGCAGTACATTGTCGTTGATGTGGAGGTTCTTACGCTGGAACACAAACCACGTTTACATTTAGAGAAGTTGAACGAATGTCCAACACCTAAGTAGGCTACAATTAACTCTTTTGCTGTGGAGTTTTAAAATGTACAATTAGGTACTTAGAAATTACCTATTTCTTGAGCTATTAAAAAAATTCAAAACTCACATTTTTTCACAGCTCGGGGCATAAGAATAGAAGGTTTTTTTGCGCTACACAGAAAATGTAGCTATTGGCTATTAAGGTAGTCTTACTCTAAAAACCGCCTAAAATTAATGGATTGAAGTATACATAGTAATATCTTGACAATGCTACATCATATTAAATCAGTGATAAATATCCGAATTGTTGTTTTGTAAGAACTAAAAACTAAATTTAAAAACTTACAAATATTGTTTACATTATGTTCATGTAGCAAAATATAGCTATTTTCGCACTACATCTTGTTTTTACTGCTTCTTTATTACCAACCCATTATGATTATACTAGAAACTACGAAACACGAGTAAACAACTTTAGCTTGGCAGCTATTCACTCTCATCACTATCACTATCAACGTAGGCACCCTTGAAATATTATTAGAACACAGGGAACTGAAGACAAATGCAAAATCAAGGAACATCACTTCCGCTACTACAAGATGAGTGTCAACTAGTCGCAGGTTATTGCACGAACGGACTAAGGATGACTGATAACGGTGAATGGAGAGGGTTGAAGAAAGAGTTATTGACCACTCATCCTGTTATGTTGGCAACGTGTGGGAGGGTAAGGCAGCGACCTTTGAAGAAACGGTCGGATAATATTAAACCTCTTTTTTACACTACCTATATTTCGTTATCATAGAAGGCGGAATTTTGGCAGAGGAAGTTAAATCTGTTTTGGACCAATATTAAAAATAGCGACGTTATTGTGCTACTTTCTGCGCTACAGCTACAGCTTGTAACATGTAGATCTTCCGATCTAAATGGAGACGTCCATTTAGCGTCGTGTAGCCCTCACATCGAGACGTCCGTGTGTTAGGCAATCTGAAACTCCACCGTTTGCACCCACCTCAGCGTCATCGACTCCAGTATTGATTTTCTGCTTCGCCACCTTCGTACATGCTCGACTGGCTTCGTGAAGATGCATAACGTCATTATGACGTAATGTTTATACTTAGATCTAACGTTATTTTCTGTTATTTCTACCGATGTTATAAAAGTCACATCACACATTTGTCAAAGCCCCACTTCTCTCAGAGCCGTAAGCGTGAGTACACCGGATCTTACACACAGCAAACATGAGCCACAGGTTGTATTTTGGATTGGGCATCCACGTAGTAGTAATTACTAATTATGCATTGACATGTTTCCTTTTGTTGTTTGCTGTTTTCAATTGCATTCCCACGCTTGTGATTTCATACCGTGGTATTTTGTAGTTTTCTGGACTCAATTGTGTGTGTGTAAGTTCGCAAGTGCTCACGGGGGCAGTGGAGCCATTTGTTGCTTTGTGTCAAATTTTGTAAATGTTGCCTGTATTCCATATCGAGATAATCTTTGTACCATGCCGCATCATGTTGCAAGACTAAAGAATCGCCCATTAATTACCAAGGAGTACCGTATCGCTGACTTTCTGTTATTGCTAAAGGATTTATTCAGGCTCATAGTTGTGACACATTGCACGAATGTTTTCGTTTGTTTGTTAAATTTAGAAGCGCCCATTTAAATGTGCTCATGTCAAAACTGTTTTGTGGCGATTTAGGAAGTAATGTTTCTTGCAGTCTTTGTAACTAATTCAATCAACTTTTTGTCAAGCACTTCCACCTATATTTATCCCAACAATAAATTGTCATTACTATACTGCTAATCACTGTCTGCTCACTGGTTACAATAGCCTCCCATCCCCTGGACACTTTCTTGTTTTGTCCCTGCAAATTCACTATGGAACAAGATGGAGCCCGCTTTTATTCTTATAAAAGTATATTTACAATAGTTCCTACCACCACTCTCACCCGCCGTCAATTAGCCAAACGCCCACGAACCCAACAAATAAAATAAAAATAAATTCACATTTAGAGTCTACCCACTCAGTAACTAAACTGATTTGCAGTGGGGGACTTTAATTTAAAGTGACTAAACCAACCCTGTAGGCTTCGAACACCATTGACGAGTGAGCGATAACCAATCAAAGATCGATATTTCAAATACGAAACATATGAATCAGTGATTGGACAGTGCGAACACCTGCGGACAAATGCCAGAATCAACAAGGCCGATTCAGAAAAACTTAAAATTTATTGAGTGCTTCGTTGCTAGGACGGCTCCAAAGTCACCGTTTACTTATTCCTAAGGCCGCAGCTAGCCTGGGTGAACCCCTGCGTGGTCACCCGCCTTTGTGACAGTTTTATGTCACAAGCTACAAAAATTGTAGCATGCTATAGGTAAATTTTACTTTTCTTTTTAAAGTAGCCCGCTATACCCAAAGACTGCCTAATTAATGACGTTTTCCACTGGTCGCTCCGTTGCGCACCGGGAGCGAGTTTTGTATTCCACTGGTACTTTGAGTGCTAGAAATACGCGTTCCACTGGGCTATTGCTCGCTCCGGGTGCCGCACCGAGCTGCTCCCACTTTCCTGGCGGAGCGATGTTTTCAGAGCAAATATGGCGGCCTTAAACGCGGGAGAAATGAATATCCGAAATTAATATTGTAAATAACTCCACCTACTAACATGCCTATACGGAAAGGTTAAGTACATGTACTTTTAGGGGTTTAAGCTTACGTCGAATAAGTTCATAATGAAATTTACAGGCATAGACGCTAGAGGTCAGACATAACCTCACTTGTATCGGCAAGCCTATAGGCTGCCAGCTCTACCTATTACCAGTAATAATAATTATGACATGCTTATAGCATGTTTCATCACGGATCATATTACATAATTTACCCTCAGTTGTGTCGATTTCTACTGAAAGGAAAAATACAAACGATTGGAATTCAGCCACATTTGGACCTCTACGCGCGGTTTTAGATGCTCCCATCTTAAGGTCGTGTTCCACTGACAATTGCACCGCGCCGGAGTTATGACGTCACTGTGGTTACGGAGTGCTCCGTGATTGCACCCGGTGCATGCGTACCAGTGTTGCACTGACAATTGCACCGCGCCGGAGTTATGACGTCACTGTGACGTTACGGAGTGCTCCGTGATTGCACCCGGTGCATGCGTACCAGTGTTGCACTGACAATTGCACCGCGCCGGAGTTATGACGTCACTGTGACGTTACGGAGTGCTCCGTGATTGCACCCGGTGCATGCGTACCAGTGTTGCACTGACAATTGCACCGCGCCGGAGTTATGACGTCACTGTGACGTTACGGAGTGCTCCGTGATTGCACCCGGTGCATGCGTACCAGTGTTGCACTGACAATTGCACCGCGCCGGAGTTATGACGTCACTGTGACGTTACGGAGTGCTCCGTGATTGCACCCGGTGCATGCGTACCAGTGTTGCACTGACAATTGCACCGCGCCGGAGTTATGACGTCACTGTGGTTACGGAGTGCTCCGTGATTGCACCCGGTGCATGCGTACCAGTGTTGCACTGACAATTGCACCGCGCCGGAGTTATGACGTCACTGTGACGTTACGGAGTGCTCCGTGATTGCACCCGGTGCATGCGTACCAGTGTTGCACTGACAATTGCACCGCGCCGGAGTTATGACGTCACTGTGACGTTACGGAGTGCTCCGTGATTGCACCCGGTGCATGCGTACCAGTGTTGCACTGACAATTGCACCGCGCCGGAGTTATGACGTCACTGTGACGTTACGGAGTGCTCCGTGATTGCACCCGGTGCATGCGTACCAGTGTTGCACTGACAATTGCACCGCGCCGGAGTTATGACGTCACTGTGACGTTACGGAGTGCTCCGTGATTGCACCCGGTGGATGCGTACCAGTGTTGCACTGACAATTGCACCGCGCCGGAGTTATGACGTCACTGTGGTTACGGAGTGCTCCGTGATTGCACCCGGTGCATGCGTACCAGTGTTGCACTGACAATTGCACCGCGCCGGAGTTATGACGTCACTGTGACGTTACGGAGTGCTCCGTGATTGCACCCGGTGCATGCGTACCAGTGTTGCACTGACAATTGCACCGCGCCGGAGTTATGACGTCACTGTGACGTTACGGAGTGCTCCGTGATTGCACCCGGTGCATGCGTACCAGTGTTGCACTGACAATTGCACCGCGCCGGAGTTATGACGTCACTGTGACGTTACGGAGTGCTCCGTGATTGCACCCGGTGCATGCGTACCAGAGGAAAACGCCATCTGTCATCAATATCAGTTCAGTCCGCGGCACGGGGGACGGTACAAACATTGCAGTCTGACAGGTGACAGCTGCTAGATATATTCTAATGTTTCAAGATTTCTGAGCCCCTAACGAATTCAAATTCATTCCCGTGGCAAAGTAGCTAGGCTTATAGGTCTAGGTAACTATTATAAACATACGCCTCATATGTAGCAATGGGGGTGGATAGGAAGGAAACCAACAGCTTACCTTGTTGTGACGACGGAGTTGGTAGACACAAAAAACATAGAAAGACTACAGAAAGACTAGACAATACGCCTCAGTCAGAAATGGAGCAGGAACTTTATTTAAAATGTCGTCACCTCGATCAAACGTAAACATTCCCACGCCACCTTCCAATGTTTGTAACGCCACCTGGACGACAGCACTGCGCGTATGTGGTGATTGTTGAACTAGCTTGGAACTAGCCATAGAGCAGCTGTATATCGCGATCGCAAAACTTCGATACGACCCTAGCGGACAAAATAATCCCTAAGCTAACGAGTCTAGCGCTCTGTCTGCGGATTCTCGCACAAACCACACGGTACTTATCTCGTTTTAGCTGTTATAGGTACTATTCATTTTGAAGGAACAACTTATAGAAAAGCGTATAAAGTTTACATGCCAATAGTCATCATAAAGGTTATTTTAAAATTATAGACCTACTAGTTTATTCGTCATAACAATTCACGCAAAGAATAGGAAAATGAGCAAAATTTCTTATTGTTTTCTCAACTTCAATTGTTGAAAAACTAATGATCTGATTTTGACAAAAGTTCCTTAGGAATATGCACCAACAATGTGAAAAAATAAACAAATTCACTTTCTAGATAGAAAGTGCCCCGAATGAGAATTCATAGCATGCACTAACCTGCAGGGTGCGCCCAAACCGCTGCTTTTGAGGTCCAACCGCTGCACCCTGCATATAAGTGCATGCTATGAATTTTCGTTCGGGGCACTTTCTATCTAGAAAGTTTATTTGTTTAGTATCTCACATTATTGATACATATATTCTAAAGGAACTCTCATCCAAACCCGATCATTAGTTTTTCAATAATTTTAGTTTAGAAAAGAACAGTACTCGTATCACTGATGTATGAAAAGCTGATGTAAAAAAAAATGGATGACCCCTGCTCTTCTGTGTCCATCAAAGAGAGGGATAAGTTATTTTAAAAATGGAAAAATTGTAACACCACAACTAAATCTGTATATAGGAACGACTATAACACAATGCGTAACTTAGTAAGCAGAGAGATAAGTACAGCAAAATTACATTTTTATAAGAATCAAATTGAAAACTCGAAAAATTACTTAAAAGAGACTTGGCAAACAATAAATGATATCTTATGTAAAAAGAAGAAAGAATCAGCTAATGAAATTATTCATAACCACTTGGAGAAACATAGCAGTGATAAGGAGATAGCCGATACTTTTGTGGAATCGTTCGTGAATGAAGTTGAGCAGATACATTTAATGTAATATTAGAACAACCCAAAATATTATTGAAAACGGGGAATGCCAATCTTTCTTTATGCAACCTGTAAGTGAAAGTGAAGTACGATCAATAATAAAAAATATGGATGAAAATAAGAAGCCTGGTTGGGATGGAATTCGTGTTGTTGATTTAAAGTTCTTGATAAATGAGATAAGCCCAATTTTAGCTTAACTAGTAAATTTATCTTTTGAATCAGGTACAGTTCCTGAAAAATTAAAGATTTTAGTCGTTCGTCCAATTTATAAAAAAGGAGACTACATGTCGTACTCAAACTACAGGCCCATAGCTTTATTATCTGTAATAGACAAAATCTTGGGGCGTTGTGTACCTGACAATTTAACTAAATATCTAGAAAAATTCAAAATCATTGATAAATTGCAGTATGGTTTGCAACAAGGTAAAAGTACTTCTGATTTGCTTAATATAAAGTTTGCTGACTTTCTTAATAGTAAATTAAATGATAATATGCACGTAGTTGCTTTATTTGTAGATTTCACTAAAGCTTTTGACACGTTAAACCACAATAAATTGATAAATATGTTATAAAATGTTGGTGTCCGTGGGCATATTATACAGTGGTTCACAAGATATCTGGAAAATAGGCAACTGATTGTTAAAATAGGGGACATTTAAAGTGTACATAAGGCCTATGACACGGGCGTACCTCAAGGCTCCATTTTGGGGCCTTTATTGTATTTGATTTACGTTAACAACTTAACAAAATGTGTAAATAACTGTAAAGTATTTATGTACGCTGACGACACCGTTTTACTCTTTGCCCATAAATATATCAAACATGCTGAATTTCATTTACAGAAGGATTTTACGAAGTTGCTTATGTGGACCCACGACAACAATCTTATCATTAATGCCCCCAAAACTAAAATTGTTGATATTTGTTCACCACATAATCAAAATGGATTGCAGCCATTTAATATTGTGTACCATTCGTATGAATGCTTACATGGTGGTGCTAACGAGGAAATTTGTAAATGCAACGTAAACATTGAATGTGAAGAGAGCTACGTTTATTTAGGTTTAAATATCGATAGATTTTTTACGTGGATACCTCATATAATTAAATTATGTAATCGGTTAAGATCTTGTGCTTTTCAGCTGTATGAATTAAAGATGGTGCTACCCTTTAAGCTTTGACGTTCAGTATACCTTGCCATAGCTGAGTCCATTATTTCTTATGGTTTACTAGCTTGGGGTACAGCATCCTCCTGGCATGTAAACTTAAAAACAATAACACCCTGCTTTGTCAAAGACCGCTCTTTTGCCTCTAATAATACATTTTCGAATTTTAAGTTTTGTAATCTATTGCCTGTTTCTTATCTTTATAAATATCGCTTTATTTTAGAATATTATTTCAATAGACTATATGAAATTTCTGCTAATGTTGTTGGAGTTAGTAGATGGAAGCAAAAAGAAAATGTTACTTTACCAAGATTTAATAACACATATGGAAAAGAGGACGCTTTTTTATATAACACCTTTGGTATTCAATGAAATCCCTGCTAATTTAAGACATTTAGACACATTTTCAGTCATTAAAACAGAAATTAAAAATGCATTTGTTGCAACTAATATACTAATAGATATTTATTGTTTTATATATATGATTTAGCCTGGTTATTGCCAATTGTGATTGTCTGTATTTTCTTTCTCTATAATATATTTTACATGTAGAATATATGTATTGTGTTGGATGTTCCAGTGTTGGTTATGTTAGGCTTTGGTATTATGAATGAATCTATGTGCTTTTGTGAAATGGAACTATTTTTCGTTAGTTATGTTAATCGCACATTACTGAGAAGTATTAATATGTTATTTTTTTTGTCTAACCCACAGACAAGTCTTCTGTAAGGCTTTGTGGATATGAAGCTATTTTTGTAGTATGTGCTCATTAAAAAACACAAAAAATTATTATTATTATTATTATTATTATTATTATTATTATTATTATTATTATTATTATTATTATTATTATTATTATTATTATTATTATTATTATTATTATTATTATTATTATTATTATTATTTTTATTATTATTATTATTAGTATTATTATTATTATTAGTAGTAGTAGTAGTAGTAGTAGTAGTAGTAGTAGTAGTAGTAGTGTAGTGTGAATCTCCGTCATAGAAATAGATATTTAGTGCCCGCCTATATAAACAAGTACGGAATGAGAACTTTAAAATTTATAATCCCTTATGAATTCAACAAGTTGCTATCAAATTTAAGTGATTTAAATAGCCTTAGTTTAGTTAAGTTTGCATTAAAAGAGTGGATTTTGTTAAATTTAACATAAGAGTAATTAGGTATTTGTATTGCGTGTTCCTACTAATTTATTCTGTGTTTTTATTTATATTGTACCCTTCTCATATTTTTTCTCTTTATATATGTTTGTTTTTCAGTTTTTGTCGTTCAGTTGTTTTTTTATATATTATTTGACTTTTTGGTTATCTGCCATTACGGTTTAATTATTTGAGTGTACTTTTCTTGTTTATGCCACAGATAAGCCCTTTCAAGGGCTTTGTGGATTTTATAAAGGTGAAAAAATGTTGTGTGCTTTTGTTTAAATGATAACTGTTATAATAAAAAAAAAAAATATTATTATTATTATTACTATTATTATTATTATTATTATTATTATTATTATTATTATTATTATTATTATTATTATTATTATTTCCTTTCTTCTCTTCTCTCATTTGCACCATCGGGCTCCTCTTGAGCCAAGACGATGCGAGAGTGCACCCTAGCGTGGCGGCCGAAAGATGGCGGCGACAATGTAGCTCATAGGTTGAGGACCTTCCGCACGACATTAGTTGTGCCGAGGATTGCAGCCTTTTGCATAACACGCACGTGCTTGTCCTTCAGGTGGAGCTTCTCTTTCGCAGCTGACCACTCTTCGGTGACCAGACCGTTGACGGAGAGGACGACAGGAACTATCTCAACGGACCTCAGCTTGTATATGTCCTTGAGTTCGACGGCGAGTGGTTGGTATTACCGCTTCTTCTCAGCTACTGTGTTGATCACGTGGTTGTCTAGCGGGACGGCGATGTCGATGATGGTTGCTGTTTTAGCCTTTTTGTCAAACAAAACCAAGTCTGGCCGATTTGCCTCGACCGCTCTGTCCGTGACAATGGGTGTGTCCCACAGCAGCTTGGCACATTGGTTACGCAGGACTTGCTCGGGCTTGCACTTGTAGTACGGTGTTTCTACCTCTACCAGGCTGTACTCCTTGGCCAGCGCTTGGTGGACCACTTTCGCAACTGCGTTGTGACACTCCAAATACTCCTTGGGAGCTAACACCGGGCATCCACCTGCGATGTGCTGGATGGTCTCGCCAGCTTTCTTGCAGAGACGACAGCGATCTTGGACGTCGGCTTTGAGGATGTATCGCTCAAAGTTCTTGGTGCGCACCACTTGATCCTGAATGGCAAAGACGAACCCCTCCGTTTCAGCGAAGAGGCCCGCAGTTCGGAGCCATTCCGTCGAGGCTTTCAAGTCGGTGGGCTCCCCAGTGAGCTCGGCTGCAGACCTGCCATGAAGGGGCTTCTCCCTCCACTGTTGCATTCTCTCTGCCGGCGTCTTAATGCTGAGGTGTACTTCTTCGGCGCGCAGATGAAGTGGCGTATAATCTTGGTCCTGCGTGCAGATGGCATGGTGCAGCTGACTCTCTCGAGTTAAAAAGTAAGCTCGGAGTCGCTTCTCCTTGCTGTGGCACAGCATCTCGACGCTGAGCAGCCCTCGTCCGCCAGTGTTGCGCGACAGGTACAGTCGCTCCACGGAGCTCCTCGGATGTTGCATCCTGTGCTTTGTGAGGATGGTCTGAATTTTCCTGTCGAACGCCTGTAGGGCTGTGTCGGACCACTTCACCGATCCGAATGTGTACGAAGCCACGGGCAGTGCCCACTTGTTTATCGCCATGATTTTATTTCTGGAACTCAAGTACGACCTGCAGATCTTGCTCACCCTGGCGAGGACCTTCTTCTCAACCTGTTTCCTGGCATCGGTGTCGCTGATGCCCAGCAGCTGTTGGAGACCCAAATACTTGTAGCTGTCTTCAACGCCCAGATCATGAATCACATCTCCTTCCATGAGTTGCAGACCTTTCTGAGATTCTTGGACCTTGCCTTTCTTCACGTGTAAGACGGCACACTTGTCGAGTCCAAATTCCATACAGATTGCGTCGCTGAAGCTCTTGACAAGTTCGAACATGCGCTGAAGTTTATCAGGGCTGGACGCGTACATCTTGAGGTCATCCATATAGAACAAGTGCGTGATCGTGACCTTGGGGTTTTCTTGGAGTTGGTAACCGTATCCGGCTTTCCTCAGCATTTTGCTTAGTGGGTTCAGCGCGAGGCAAAACCACAGCGGGCTGAGACTGTCTCCCTGGAAAATTCCCCTTTTGATGCGGATTTCCTCCGTCGCGACCTTGTTGCCACCTTGTCCCACATGAAGAGTGGTTTTCCAGGTAGCCATACAATACTCAAGAAGCCGGATGAGACAAGGGCGGTCTTGTACAGTCGCAAGACGCGCAGTACGCAGGCGCAGTACGCAGGCACGGAGTGAAACGCCTTCCTGTAATCTACCCAACCTGTGAAAAGGTTGCGTTTCTTGTGGCGAGCTATTTTTATTATTATTATTATTATTATTATTATTATTATTATTATAATTATTATTATTATGATTATTATTATTATAACTATTATAATTATTATTATTATTATTATTATTATTATTATTATTATTATTATTATTATTATTATTATTATTATTATTATTATTATTATTATTATTATTATTATTATTATTTTTACTTTTATTTTTATTATTATTATTATGAATATTATTATTATTGAAAACGTCATCAGTGGATCTCAAATGCAACAATAAAACTGGTTAATATTAAGCAGGATTTGTACAAAGCTTTGAAGTTACGTCCGCATGATGAGCTATTGCGTCATCGGTACAAGCTGTTAAGTTTAGAAGTTGATAGGGCGGTTCAGCAGGATAAAATTGAGTTTTATTCTGATGAGTTGATAAAAGCTAAGCAAAAAGGTACTAATTTTTGGCAAGTTTCAAACAAGATACTAAAATGTAACGATAGGGATGAAGTGCGTAACATAACTATAAGCGGTAAGAGTGTCTCTGCTGATGATCATCCACAGTTGGTGGCTGAACATTTCAACAATTTTTTTGTTAACGTCGCAAGTAATGTTTTGGTAAAAAGCAATCGGCTAGTACAGGATGTGGGCCAAAACCCTAAAGTTGTATCTGCAAGATGGGTAGATAAGACTTTGCGCTGTGATGAGATTACAGAAAGCGAGTTAGTGGAGATTATACGTAATATGGAATCTAAAAAGAGTGCAGGCGTCGATAAACTCAATGTGTGTAGTGTATGGTTAAGAATAACATTGATATATTTGTTCCTATTTTAAAGCATTTGTTTAACTTATCTATTATGCAAGGCTGTGTACCAGATATACTGAAAGAAGCACTAATAACTCCGATATTCAAATCAGGAATTAAGACTGAGGTAAACAATTACCGTCCGATATCTGTTCTTCCTACAGTATCAAAAATTTTAGAAATTTGTGTAAAGAATAGAGTCATGCATTTTTTATCATCTGTTAACTTCTTTTCTCCTGGTCAATTTGGATTTTTACCTAACAGAAATTGCGATATGGCTTTTGATAACCATGTGCGATCTATAACAGCGTCATTGGAAAACGGTTATAAAACTTTAGCTGTATATTTAGATCTAGCCAAGGCGTTTGACATGGTGTCCCATACACTTGTTTTGGACAAGCTTTATCATTGCGGTATCAGAGGTGTTATGGGAAAGTGGTTTAGTTCTTATTTGTCGAATAGAGTGCAAAGGGTAATGATCAAAGGGGTGTGTAGCTCGACGAAGATTGTGACTCATGGTGTACCACAAGGGTCAGTTCTAGGTCCTGTAATTTTTCTCATTTTTATAAACGAACTCTCTTACTTGCCACTACATTCTTAAGTCACAATTTTTGCCGATGACTCAGCACTGGCTCTTTCCGCAATATCGTACAGTATTCTTAAGGCCGTTATAAATGAAGACATGCGTGGGTTGTCCGTCTTCTTTGGTCTCAATAAACTTGTTCTTAATATTTCAAAAACTAAGTTTATAATTTTCCGTTTTAAAAAGGATCTGGCAATACCTAATTTGACAATAAAATATCACTTCCCAGACTGTACATCTGCTATCTGTAACTGTAGTGAGATTAAAAGGTGCGAATCCATTAAATACCTGGGTGTATTCATTGACTCGGCGTTACATTGGTATGATCATATAAATTATTTTCAGTCAAAAATCAGGCCTATAATACTTTTGTTTTATCACATGAGGAAATTTATGCCAGTGGAGGTGTTGCGGCAGTTGTATTTTGCTTTGTATCAGAGTAACCTGCAATATGGAATTGTGCACTGGGGAGGTGCCTCTGCTAGCAAGTTACACCCATTAATTACGTCACAGAACTTTGCACTTAGAACTATCTGTAATATGCGGAAAGGAGATTCCACCACTTTTCTATATTCGATGTTATGTATTTTACCTTTGAAACATTTGTATATTTTTAAGACTGTCATGTATGTTTTTAATAATTCTTGTTCATATAAACCAGTGGTCAGTTCCTCTATTACAAGACAAGCTACATTGTATAAAATTGATGTCCCAAAGTTTGTAATGTCAAATGCTCGCAATCAACTGTCATACAGAGGACCAACTCTTTTTAACATAATGGTTAAGTTTATGCCTGACTTTAATGCTAGGATGACTCTAAGTAATTTCAAAATTAAAGCTAGGGATGTTTTAAAGCAAATCGAATCAACAGATACTTTTTAATTGAAAGATGCAAATGCTGTTTTAATATCTATTTGTAGTTATACATTTTAAATGTTTTAGTTTTTAGTTTTTAGTTGTGTGTATATGTTATATGGTTATTAGTAGGCGGCGGCACAGCAAATAAATATTGTTTTAATTACATTGTGAGCCTACCACCGCGCGAGCAAAGTGCTCATGGTGGTCTTATGCCAAAATAAGTATATATGTATTTTGTGTCAATGAAATAAATGAAATGAAATGAAATGAAATTATTATTATTATTATTATTATTATTATTATTATTATTATTATTATTATTATTATAATTATCATTATTATAATTATTATTATTATTATTATTATTATTATTATTATTATTATTATTATTATTATTATTATTATTATTATTATTATTATTATTATTATTATTATTATTATTATTATTATTATTATTATTATTATTATTATTATTATTATTAGTATTATTATTACCAGGAAGTCCAGGTTATGCGATATGTTGTTGAAGAGTCCTCCGACCATCGCGGCAAGATGAATGACATGAGTCGGTTGGTGTTGGGCGAACAACTTCTTCGTCTGCTCTCGGTCGCTGTGGAGGAAACAACGCTGGATATAGATCGACGGTTGGCACAGAAATCAGCTTCTCAAGCATCAATACCGAAGATAAACGACAACTATAAACAAACAAACTGCTTGAAGTTGTGATATCCCTCACTTATTTCAATCGAATAACAATATTCATAGCATTAAGAGCGTTCGGAAGTAGTAATTTTACCGCTCAAACATGTGTCTACACTTACACGCCTCACGCCTAAACCGATAACAGGTTTCTCTCTAATTTTACGTTGGAGTATAAAAGTGTCAAGCTGATGACTTTTGTTACGAAAACAAAAAATATTAATCTTAAAAGAGTATATGAAAAATGATAAAATTTGTAAATTTGAACACACTGAAACTACATTGTGTACAAATTTACATATTTTATCATTATTTGTATACTCTTTCAAGATTTATGTCTTGCGTTTTCGTAATGAAAGTCATCAATTTGACACTTATATACTCGGACGTGAAGTTCGAGGGAAATCCTGTTATCGGTTTAGGCGTGAGGAGTGTAAGAAGCATGTTTTATTGATAAAATGGCCATAAATTCCACCTAACAAGCTATAGGCTGACGTTACAGCATGGATAAGTGTAACAGGCAGGTTGCCGCATGAATTAAAGATAATTAAAGATGTTGCTTTTATGTCTGTGTTTAAATCAAGAGTCAAGTCTCACTGATAAATCTAGGGTTCCCAGCCCGGAATTACATGAAAGTGTCTTGCTTCTAGCCGCGACCCCACACCGCCCGAAATGTGAGCTCGTAACGAGCAGTGAGAATTGAAAATAAATTAACGTAAGCATGGTATCCAAAGTTGAATTTTTCAAATGCACGATGTTTTCTTAATCATTTCATAGGGTTCAGTAGAAATAAGTGTAAGTATAGTATATGTACCCTATTAATATTGTTATTGTCTCACAATAAATAATAAAATACAAAATCTCCTAATTTCTAGTTCTTTGTGAAAGAATTTGTTCAAAAGGAGGGCATTGAATTCTTTGGAATTTTTGTTTTCTCGTCAAGCAGTAAAAACATGTTTTAGGAACGTAAATCACGAAAAAGGTTAAAAAAAATCGCCTTCAGCAATACCACGTGGGCCATTCCCTTTTCATGCGCTATTTGTCCCAGAATGTTATTTTCCAGAGTTGGGAACCTAATTTAGACAAATCCAATGTTAC